>JABJVR010048927.1:0-11148 GCA_025773905.1 Chitala chitala | reverse complement strand
TGTGCCTTTGTTGATAGTCCCTAACTTTCTGCAGTTTCTCCCTGTGCCTTTGTTGATAGTCCCTAACTTTCTGCAGTTTCTCTGTGTGACTTTGTTGATTATCCCTAACTTTCTGCAGTTTCTCCCTGTGACTTTGTTGATAGTCCCTAACTTTCTGCAGTTTCTCCCTGTGACTTTGTTGATAGTCCCTAACTTTCTGCGGTTTCTCCCTCTGACTTTGTTGGTAGTTCTTAACTTTTTGCAGTTTCTGCCTGTGACTTTGTCGATAACACCCAACTTTGTGTAGTTTGAATCTGTGTGACTGTAGTAATTTGCAGGATCCTCTTTCCCATATAGCTTTTCAAGTTGCTGTCTGTTCTCTTTTCTTCCCAGTGAGAAGTCTTCACCTAAACAGGGGACCCCAAACACCTACATTCACCAAAATTCAGAAAATATTTCACATCTTGGATAAAAAAAATTCAAGGTAGAAAAATCTTTTGGTGTGTCAGAACAATTGATTCAAAATGTTAAATATTATGTGTATTTTTTGACATTTTTAGTTTATTGTTTTAAATGTTATTAATGCTAAGATTTAGCTACATGGGGCTCCAGGTGATCTGGCTGAGACAAAACACACACCACGAACTAGTCATGAAACCACACTGAATGTACAGCCACTGCTCATGTTTGGAGTCTGAAGTCACTTTACCCGGCCCCCCCATATCAGACTGCCCAGACATACTCGCACACCCTAAAAACACGAATGTTGCCTGTAGTGTTCTTATTTAATAAAAACTTGTCTTTTCCACAGCTGACATGAGAATTGTGAAATTCACCCAAACCCTGAATATCTCTGTAGGGGAAGAGAAGTGTCACCTCTATGAACTGATATTTCTGCTGGACATTCTGCCGCACCCTCCCACATGTGCAGGTGTTTTTTTACCTGTTAAGAGCCTCCCTATCCAGTGTTTACCCTTTAGATGCCCTCTCTCTCAATGCTAACAGACCAGTGGCTGCACTTCAACATGGTGCAATTTTCCACTGCTGTGTGTGAGTGTGAACATTACATGTGCGTAGAGTGTATCAGCACTTTTACATGAGCAACCTTTGGTAGTCTAAACATCACACCTAAGCACGGTGAGTCTGAAAGTAACAATAGGCCGGGATTAGAACCGGGAGATTTCCATATCCCAGCATGATGTTCTACCCTTTGAGCCTGTGTTCAAACCTTTTGAGTGATTGGCACATTTAAAATAACAAAATAATACTTTAACTCAGTGATTATGACAATACCCCTTTAGAGATAAAATCCATAGGAAAATAGCACTTTCTTTGTGAATGTTACCATGTCAGAGTGAGGCTGTGGGTTTTAGATGTGTCCAGGAGGGTCCTCTGCCACACAGAGGGGAGGTGGAACGCATCTGGCTCCGCAGCTCCTGAGCACGTATGTGTGAGAGCGGTCCAGCTTCCAAGACAAACTGAAAGCTGTGTTTCTGGTGTCCATGAGCAATGGTGGTGACCTTCAAGTATGACGGCAGTGCAGGCTGGGAAGGAATGGCCTTCCTCTCCCTTCCTAATTCTGGCAGCATTTAAAAAGCTCTCTTAAAGCCTGTAAAATGTGAGATTTTCAACATTTCCTGCTGAGGTGCAGGGAGCGAGCCAGTCATCAGATTCTTGCAGTTATTTCAGTTTTCTTCACTTATTTATAATTACACATGTTATATAGTGTATGATACTGGTAATTGATAATAATAATAATAATAATAATAATAATAATAATAATAATTATTATTATTATTATTATTATTATTATTATTGTTATTATTAAGAGGTGTATCGGGTAACAACAACAACAATAATAGCTACTATCATATGTTCTGATTTTATTAAATGTAGCTGAAAGAAAATTTTGTTAAAAATGCCAGAAAACGTATTCTCATTTCTATAAAAAAAAAATTCCAAGCACAAAATGATCACTGGTGTTTTGTTATGTTATGTAGTAAAACTGTGCGGTCTGATGAACTGACAGCTGTTGGCCACTAGGGGGCTACAGTCTGTCGGGGAATTTAGTTGGCAGAATAAAAGTATGTTACCTTTAATGACCCCGTATTATTGTTCTCCAAAATTGTTACATTTTTACAAACGTTTAACAGTAAGAAAGCTTACATATTCGCATGGCTGTGCATATAATCTTAAAGGTGAGCATTACTAAATGGTGTAAATATGAATGTATTTACACAATGTACAAAAATAACCATGAACCATCTTCAACATTAAATACATCAGTAGTAATGTAATCAATAATAGCAGTAATGATAACTGCTTTCCATGGATAGAAATAGTCACGTTTTACCTTTTCTGTATTGCTATCGTAAAGGCCACCCCCACCCACAAAACCATGTAAATGGTTTGTCTTGGATATTTGTCCTGAGTCAACATGGAAAAGGAGGTGCATTCCAGAAATATCTGCACTGTCGAGAGGAATGCCTTCCTCGGTGTCTTCCTCTGGTCCAGTACCGTCATCCATCTTTGTCACCATCAAGACCTTTATTGGAATTGTGTTGGAAAGGCAACAGGTGGTGCAGTTCTTCAACCTTGACACGTACACCAAAAATGTGTGCGTAACATCCCTCTGAAGGGTGTCCAGCAACACACTTCATATGAATCTGTTATGTTCTGTATTAGGAAATGTCCAGTTGTATACTTTGGTTAAAGGTTTGAAATACTATGTAACAGTCGTATTGTTAAAGGAGACCTGAATTATCTCCTAACTCTGTTTCAGCAAAAATATGTGTCATGTAACAGAGATGAATGGACAGACTGATGTTTCCTGCATATCCAACCAAAAGCACTGAAATGTTCCTGAGAGTATCTTCTGAAACACGAATTCCATTGATTTTCTTCACCCCAGTTGCACTGGTCTCTTTGTTGTTAAGCCATCACAGGTGTATCAGGGCAGCAATGTTATCCCATGAGCTCACAGGTGTATCAGGGCAGTGATGTTATCCCATGAGCTCACAGGTATATCAGGGCAGTGATGTTGTCCATGAGCTCACAGATCCATCAGGGCAGTGATGTTGTCCATGAGCTCACAGATCCATCAGGGCAGTGATGTTATCCCATGAGCTCACAGATGCATCAGGGCAGTGATGTTGTCCATGAGCTCACAGATGCATCAGGGCAGTGATGTTGTCCATGAGCTCACAGGTGTATGAGGCCAGTGATGTTGTCCATGAGCTCACAGGTGTATCAGGGCAGTGATGTTGTCCATGAGCTCACAGGTGTATCAGGGCAATGATGTTGTCCATGACCTCACAGGTGTATCAGGGCAGTGATGTTGTCCATGAGCTCACAGGTGTATCAGGGCAGTGATGTTGTCCATGAGCTCACAGGTGTATCAGGGCAGTGATGTTGTCCGATGAGCTGACTCCTCTTTGCATGGACAGATTCCTCAAGCCCAGCCTGTTTTTCTGTTCTCTGGTCTGATTTCAGAAGCACAGCTTGCACATATAGCATGGTCAGAAATACAGCAGGGCTCACCAGTAGGGCTGACAGCTGTATACACATATTTAAACAGAACAATTATCTCAAGCACAATTCCTGAGATCCGCCGTGAAATTGCATGTTACCATTCTGGTGCATTATTCCTGTCTGGATGTCTTTAGCTTCGAGACAGTCCCCCATCTTGATGGAAGAAGAGAGGAATTAGGTCACCACATGTTAACCTTTCCCTGAACCAGCAAGAAGGGCCTCAACCCCCCCACACCCAAACAGTCCGTCATCAAAAGACATTCAACCACAACAGGTGCTTGGAGCAACCATCAGCGTTGTGACTGAACTAAATGTAATTTCTTTCAAGAACAGGTGTGCTTTGATTAATTTGCACAAGTCTCTGCCCCCCTTCCTGAGAGCCCACCATCAGCCAGAAAAACACAAGTCATAATCACAGAATAAATAACAAAAGCAGACCTGCAGACTGGCAGGCTCATTAATCATGTACAAAAGCAGATGAACTCTGATGTGTAAAATGTTTAGAAACAGAACACTAGACAAGATTTAAACAAAGTCTTCATGTAATGTTTTGTGACCTCTCCACTATAAACGAGCAGTCTTCCAGACAGACCAGGAAGACAGAAACCTTCATGTAATGTTTTGTGCTCTCTCCACTATAAACGAGCAGTCTTCCAGACAGACCAGGAAGACAGACAAGATGACAGAGAATGTTGTTTTTACTGGAGCCAGTCGACAGGGTTTCCTGACTCAGTGTCATCAGCACATCTTTGGGACATGAGGTTTAGCAGCCCACTTGTTCTGCATATCTGCATATGAGCAGGGTGAAGCTGAGGCTTCAGCTCTCTGCTGACCTCCAGAGCTACATGCACATGTTCATTTTAGTGGAGGACAGAAGGCTCACATTTAACAAGGGTGAAAATGTCCATGGTGGGCTTTCTCCCAGAATGCTTTGAGAAAGTTCCACTCAGCTCACCAGACTTTTGTGGATGGTCTCCTCATTACATTCTTCTTTTCCTGCTTCCATCTAGTGAAACTACTTGGGGCATAAATTTTTGTTTCCAAGTGTACAGTTTCATGTCCAAATGCTACATGTCCTTGTACAGGTGCGCACATATAGCCTACCAGCTGAAAACCATTAGACACGATTCAATTGTTTTTGCAAAGAAATTGTTAGATTTTTATAAATCTATAGCAATGTAGAGCGAATTCACATAATGAAATAGAAAGTATAACAATTTAGAAAAAAAAAAGCTGTCATTAATTCTCTAATCTGGCTTGAACATATTTCTGTGAAAGAGTTATTATATTCCTCTTGCATTTTCTGTGAATGAAGTAAAATGGGACCAGAGCAGACTTGGAGCATTTCAAACAGGGTTAGCAGCTAGCTTCCCATTCCTGACACAATGCAGACTTCTCGCTCATATTTTCTTTTGTGGAAAATTACCCCAGAGCTGTGACATCACAAAGATTAGCTCCCAGTGTTAAAAAACACAGAGAGAACAGGACACTAATTCATGGCCTCTGTTTCAGACTTGTTGCTGGAGCTTTCAATGGTATGTGCATTGTGATTGTGTGACCTGCCTACTAACTGCTGAGAATAGTTTTGCCTACAGAAAGCTGACCACAGGCCTGCCTATTAATGCTGTCTGTTTGCTGAGCATCAGTCTGCCTACCAACTGCTGAATTTAGGTCTGCTTACTGAAGGCTGAGCACAGGCCTGCCTATAGACATATGAGTGCAAGTCTGCCTACCAACTGCTGAATTTAGGTCTGCTTACTGAAGGCTGAGCACAGGCCTGCCTATAGACAGATGAGTGCAAGTCTGCCTACCAACTGCTGAGTGTAGGTCTGCCTACCAAAGGTTAGGCATAGGTCTGCCTACCGAATGTTGGGTGCAGGTCTAGCCTACCAAAGGTTGAGCGCAGGTCTGCCTACCGATGCTGTCCATTAGCTAAGTGCTGGAAGTAACAGCATGATAATGAGCTGTTTCTTCTTATTAAATTATAACCTTTGTTTAACTCCTCCAGGAGGCTCCGACTTTAGTGGGAGAGAAAATGTTTTAGCATGCCCTGTTTCCCCTTCCTTCTCAGGTGCTGTGGAGCCTCTGTCAGGCACACGGGAAGTACTGTGTAAACACTTCATAATGAGGCTACGATTGTATGAGCCACAAGCGAATCAGAGACGTGCTACTCCTACCTCACAAAAATGCCAAAATTGACACTGGACCTTGAAAGTGGTAAATCACACATACAGAATAATCATTCCATTCTGCACTCTGACATCATAAGTACTTAGTTAAGCAAAGTGTGGTTGAAACACAGTATACAAAAAGGGTGTTGCTTAGAGACACAATAGTAAAAATCCAGTAGGGCTTAGTGGCTCAGAATGCGATGAAGTACTGAGCTCTGAGTAAATCTCAGGCTGCATTAGATGCGGCCCAGAATGCAGAAATGCACAAACCTGTAGTCATGCGTGCACAGATGCATCCTGGGACATATAAACATGAAGGATTGTAATGAAACTGAAGTACACCTTGAAATGTTTTGGGTATTTCAGTGTTCTGCCATATGCTCTTTACGTTTTAAAAGCTACCTATGCGTGGGTAGCCTGTCAGCCAATGTAAACTAAAGTATGGCTGAAGTTTATGGAGGTCCACAAAAACAATGATGAATATTTCTGTATGTAGCCATTTGTACAACAGGACCTGATACTGGGCCTCATATCATCTACAGTTCATGTAGATTATTTTCTTCAGCATAGTAACGTACATCTTACATTCCTGGATTTCAAAACATGGACCTCCACTCCACAGGACAGGGAAGACATGCTGTACTGTTTGACAGACGAACAAAGTGTGGCCATTTCAGATGCTGGCCTCTGTAAGAACTTAGCAGTTGTGTACATGTGAGGGTGTTGTGTAGTGGGGAGGCAGATCACATGGTTTTCCTTCTTACTGTAGAGTAAGCGTGTTTCACATGACATTTTTAGCATATTCGCTTACATGACATTGAATGCAGTTTTAGTCTTTAGCCCCAAAAACACCAATTCCCCAATAATGTGGACGTTCTTAAAGCTACAAAATCTGATCTCAACACTTCCTGAATGCTTTTTCAAACAGAAACTCATTGGCTTTATCTGCCCAATAAATAGAAAGTGCCACATCTGGCCTTTGAGGCAGGGTTATGAGTCTCCCATTAAAGTACCACTAACCGCTAACTAGATGTGGCGAGGACTCCTGTAAACAGCTGGATGAGGTTTGGTGGTTAGGCTGGAGAAATTCACTTAACACATGTGACCCTGGTAAGAATACATACATGTAGTGTTACTTAGCTATAGACAACCTCATGAGTGCTACAGACCACTGGTTCATCCATGGGATTGTGGCAGAGATTCCTCGAAGCACGATGCCTTTGCTATGGCACCAGGGTGCGAAAACTGAGCTTTGTGCATGAGGCAACTCTGTGGGGGGCCGTGGGGGTGTCTGCACTTTCAGAGCAAACATTCATAGCTATGTAAACTTTCCCATCCGTGGTGTTTCACCTTTGACCTCATTGCTTTTTACAGTTGTAAGTTTCCCTGGCTTCCCCCATGCTGCAGTTATTCTGTGCTTGTGGCTCATTAGCCAAATGGCTCGTTGTTTTTGAATTAGCATAACGAGTTACACTGAACCTATAAGTCAGGACCCTTTTCTGAGTAAAGTATGGAGTGAAATGCTGCAGACTTGGTAAATTATGTGCTGTATGTCTAACCTTGGCCTCGAAGTGCTTGGCAGAATCATCGATATGCAACGTAATTACCTGGATAATTATAAATAATAAAAACGCTATGGTTAGCTTTAGGAGATTTATTACAAATCAATGAAAACATTCTAAAGCTAAGACAGGTATTGCGTCTAAAGAATGAGTGTTTTCATTTCAGTCTGTTTAATGTTTTTGCAATATTTTAAAATGTCGTAAAGTTGTCTTAAAAATATGATTGAGAGTTGATACTCAGTTTCAGCCGGTTTCTGTGGTCTTCAGAACACTTATGGTGCACACAACACTACACACTCGCTAGTTTAAATGTTGTAAATACACACAAATACACAGATGTATGCAGGTGGTTAATCGCTATTTTGCTAAGAGAAACAGCAGCCAGTCACCCTCACTCTGCGTCTCCTCATCAGGCCAGTCACCCTCACTCTGCGTCTCCTCATCAGGCCAGTCACCCTCACTCTGCGTCTCCTCATCAGGTCAGTCACCCACACTCTGCGTCTCCTCATCAGGCCAGTCACCCTCACTCTGCGTCTCCTCATCAGGTCAGTCACCCTCACTCTGTGTCTCCTCATCAGGTCAGTCACCCTCACTCTGCGTCTCCTCATCGGGTCAGTCATCCTCACTCAGCATCTCTTCATCATGCTCATTCTACCAGGGGTGTGTAAACTTATTAATGTATGTATAGTATAAAAGTACTAATATTTAAGGCTACTTAAGAAGGATTACACTCATAGTGTGCTTTATGAAAAAGATTAGATTATGTTGTACAGGCCCATGTGCTGTTTTGGGGGGGATTGTGGAAAAGGGGAATCCATAGCCTTCAAATAAACTACTTAGTGTGGGGTGAGGGGCCCATTCGGCTTCACTTGTCTGTTGAAGAAGGTTATGTTTGGTTGAGGGTCATCCACCCCACCTAACTGCGCGCACACACACACACACACACACACACACACACGCACACACACACACACACACACTCAAAGCCTCAAAGCAGCCATGCAGTTCCCTTGAAGATCTCCTCTGTTCTCTGAGACATGTTCACATGAAGTGCAAGGAGCCCATTTTAACTGTGAGGATCGCCAGTGTCCATGCTGCTTTCTCCCCTGGCACTGCTGAACGCGACTGACAGTTTTACTGAACACCACTGACAGTTTTGCTGAACACTGTTTGGTTCTTAAGCACAAAACTAAAGGATACTGGACATGTCGGACCCAGTGGCATCTGAGTTCTGTTACGAGAAGCTTGACTTCTCCAGTCGTGGAGATTCCTGGAAATTCATCTTATGAATGTGGTGAGCAGCTCAGTTACTGACCATGGTCCACTGACACTCTAATGATGGATATTTTTAGTTTAAATAAGCAGACTGGTATTTCCTACTGCTGTTTTATTTTTCATTCATTTCCCTTGCTTATAATCCAGCATTCAGTTTATTGATATATCATGTTATTGTAATCTGTGAGCCTGAATTGACATGTATTTTTAAAATCAGATAATATAATTGGGAACTTGTTTGAGAGCTCTGCATGCAATTCAGTGTTGTATGCATTTGTATTATAAAAACAACATATCAACATAATGTTTGTAAAAAGTTTAACACAAATGTTTTAACTTCACCTATGGCAAATAAAAGTAAGTAAAATGACCATTTCCCTCTCATGTACATTACAGAACTGGTTTTCCCCAACCTGATCCTCTTTCCCAGCATTCTCTGAGCCTTACCATGGAAAGTTCTAGAATTATACTACTGTGAGACTACACTGTTTAGTCTTCACTGATGATCTGAGAGGTGGGTGTTAATGAAGCTGTTTTCAGTAATTTTGAATTTTCTGACACATCTCTGTGGCTTGAAGTTGGTGTGTTTATTGAGCAATGACCCATTCAGAGCCAGTGCTGCTGGGATTCCTGAGAGGACTGAAACACACCATCATTATGTAGAGCTCACCAGGAATTGGAAGACCAAAGTCTTCCTGATATTCTGATATCACTATCTTGATTGATGAGGTCAATGAATTCTGATTTCAGGAATTATTTTCTCTGTTGTCTTTGTGGAACAAAATAAAATATTATATGGGGACCACACAAAAACAATGTCCTTTTTGTGAGGTCTTCTTTGCTCTATGTACTATGTACTATGGTTTCTAAGGTCAGTTAAAAGTGTTATATTTTAATATTGTCTTTCTGTAACACCTGTGAGGGCTCTTAAAGGACCCCTCATGAGTTCTGACACCCCCCCACCCCCAG
This sequence comes from Chitala chitala, assembly GCA_025773905.1. Classification (NCBI taxonomy): domain Eukaryota; kingdom Metazoa; phylum Chordata; class Actinopteri; order Osteoglossiformes; family Notopteridae; genus Chitala; species Chitala chitala. The sequence continues at coordinate 1,661 of JABJVR010048927.1, read as the reverse complement.
CATTCATCCAGGAGATGAAGCACATGTGGGAATTGGTCCATGACATCAGCCCATGTCTGAAACTTTTGGACGACAACAAGAGTCAGAGGCCCAAGCCCCCCCGGGAGTCTGGGACCCAGAGCACAGTGATCTGGACCACCCCAGACTCGGATGTAACTCGGATGTAACCCCAGGGCAGCTGTTGTGCTTCAGAAAGACCTGCCACAGCACCATGTTCCCCAGGAGTTCCCCTGAAAGCTGAGATGACTGCTGTATCTCTATTATAACCCATCTGACCTCGTTACATCATCTCTGTGCTTGTATTTGTGGAAGGCATTATTCATGTTAAATAATAAAGATGCTTTGGAGGATTATGACAGAAAAACTGCCCCCCCCCACTTCCACAAGGTGGGGAGTAGTAGAGGCTGCTAATGAACACACTGTTTAGTTACTGAATTCTAGAACAAGATCCAGCAAAAAGCTGTGTGCAGTGCTGGGACAGGGAGTGATAAGGGATGGGTGTTTTATTTACAACACTCTCCTCACACCAGTATTAAGCTTTGTACATGGCCACTTAGGCATGGGAAAAGCTGTAGGCCTGGAGACACTGCCATGGCCTTCTGCAAGGTGCTTATTTGTAAAGGCACTTTCCCTTGCAGAGCATTTCTCTGCTTGTAAACATCATGATTGTTGCCTTGTTGAACCTCACTGCGGTTCTTTGATGAGCCAGTTTGCCCCTCTGTCTTACGAGGCACCAGTTAGACAACGAGCTGTAAAAATGCAGAGCGCTGCAGACACAACCTGTGTTAAAACAAGCCTGTCGGATTCAGCGTAAACCTCCCTCTTTCACGAATGACAACTGCTTTCGTAATTAATCATGTTGCACTTCTTTTCAAAACTGCTAGCATTGTGCAGCCCTGTCAGCCCTGTCAGCTGCCATCAGTCAGGAAACACATGTCTTTTTTCACTTTCCCTGAGTCTCCAGGTGTTTCTGGCAGTGTGGAATGAGCTCCGTTTACCTTAGTTTTGTTGACAAGCCCCGACCCTGCTGTATGCTGACACCTTTGGCATTTGGTGAACAAACACTGGGGGTTGCCCCCCACCCTACTGAGGGACATTGTGAGGAACTGGCCTAGATGTGTCTACCATGGAGGTCCATGCATAAGGGCTCATCGGAGAGCTGCACACACCTCCAGAATCTATATATGTGAAATTACTGAACAGGCACGTTTCTCCAAATTAACTTACATTAGCTCACGACCAAGGCAGGACCTGTTATGGCTGTTCCTGACTTCACTTCTCAAAATTTACTCCTTCACCTTCAATAATACGAAATAATATTGACATTATAATGTACACGAGTCCAAGACGTGTCACACAAGAACACGTGTGTAGTGTAGTGTTGCCCCGCTGAACTCTGGGAATAGTCTGTATGTTCAGTGTCTATCCACACTCAGCAAACAGGCCCAGTTTTACCAGATCTGGGTCTTATTAACAATGTCTCAGTTCAAGGCAGAAACAAAGAAACACAAAAAACACATAATCAATGTCCTGTCAGTATTACAGGCGTTTAGTAGTACAGGTGTGTTATGGGGCCGGGGCGCGGGCGGGGGGGCGCGCCGGGGCGGGGGGGGGGGGGGGGGGGGGGGGGGGGGGGGGGGGGGGGGGGGGGGGGGGGGGGG
>JABJVR010048926.1:0-23165 GCA_025773905.1 Chitala chitala | reverse complement strand
TGTGTAAATTGAACAGAAGTGACAAATCTTGCATTTAGTATCTTGGAATAATGCCGTATTGCTGATCATATTATTAGTGGCATCAATATTGGTTAGAGTGAATTGACTAGATTTCCGGTTATGGCGGCTTGCTGAAAAGACACATGTAAGTCTGCTCTGTTGCTCAAGCCAGGAAATCCTTTCTAATTACTTTATTTTAAATGCGACATACAACCCAATTACAACATCAGTGTTAAGCTGTTATCGATGTCACAAAAGAAGACTAGCAGCGGCCGGACACACCAAGCTAACCAATAGGGCTGGGTTTAAAAAATCGATTTTTCGATTCAAGTCGATCTTCATTATCAGAATCCGATATCGATTTATAAAAGCCATTGATCGATTTACTTTAATGTAATTTCTTCAGCGGAAATCTTGTTGCGCAGTCTCTAGCTGCTCCCAAATTGTGGAGCAGTCTACCATTTCAGATTCGAACCACACACTCTCTTGATACTTTTAAATCTTCACTTAAAACTCATCTCTTTGAACTGGCTTTTAATTCCTGTTGAGCTGTGTTTTGTACACTATTTAGTCTTATATTTGTTACTAATTAGTTTGTATTTATCTTGTTTTTATTTATTTTTTATTTATTATAAATGACATTTGAAGTGTGTGTTTGTCTGTTCTGTTTTAAGATTTCTGTTTTAAGATTTATTTTAAGCTTGTAAAGCACTTTGGGCACCATTGGCTGTTGTAAATATGCTATATAAATAAATTTGACCTTGACCTTGACCTTGAGACAGGCGCTCGTAAGAGGTTGCCCAAGGTAGAGTCCACATGGGAAGGATAAACAAATATGGCAGAGGCTTCAACACTGAGAGCGCCCTCAGGCTTAAAGGCAGATGTATGGCGGCACTTTGGATTTAAAGTGTGAGGACAGAGAGGAGCTTGATAAAAGCAAAGCCATATGCGATATCTATGGCTTCCTGGAGAGCTGGATCCTGGAGGCGCTGGAGTTGGCACCGCTCTCCTTACACTGGAGAGAGCACACAGACTGGGACCAAGGAGGGAACGCATAGCCAACTCCGCATCTAGAACTCTTATAATGAAGTTTTTGAATTATAAGGACGGTGATGAGAGCAGCCCGGGCGAAACGGCAGATCCTCTACAAAAATCAACGGTGCGGTTTTATCAACACATGGCGGCGGAGATGCATAAGAAGCTGAAAGAGTTCGTAGGGGTACGGCGACAACTCCAATCATTAGGGCTCCGGTACGGCATGATCTTTCCCACCCAGCTTATAGTGACCTACAAGGACTGTTCACACATCTTTGTCAACGCCGAAGAAGCCAAAAACTTTATTAAGAAGATTCAGTCAGCTAATTAGCCAGACTGAGGTATTAATAAGCGGATGATACCACAGAAAACGTCCTTTAAACTGTTATGGAAAATTACTTTATGGGGATGCAGGTGGAGTGTAGAATTAAAGTTTAATCTTTCTGATTATTCTCCACCCTCTCTATGCTGATAAGGAACAGTTTACTGATATGCACTACTTAAGTAGATATCCTTTTTGTTTGATGGGTTGTTTAAAATTTGAAACTGTTTAAATGATAGCAGCAGAGTAACTACGTTTCTTATTTTTTTCTTCTCTTTTTCTTTTATTGCATCAGCATAGTTATACAGATCCTCACGTTGTGTGGAGCAGTCTTTCGCTTCCTGGAAGTCTAATATTTGAAGGTGTGGATACCTGACGGGGTAATAGTCAGGTGTATAGGTAATGGTGGAGGGAAATTGTTTATTTTTAATTTTATGTTTTCTTTGTTGGGTTGGACATCACTAAAATGTTGGGTCACTTTAAATCACTTGTTTAGATGTCTGTTGAATTAAAGGTTAAAATTACTTCCTGGAACTGCAGAGGGCTACAAAAAACAAAAAAGGTCAAACAAATTATGAATAGGCTTAAAGTATTGCAACCTAATATATTTATTCAGTGAACTCATACAAGGCTTGAAGATGAGCTTAAAGTGAAGAGGAGGTGGAAGGGTAAAGTTTTGTCAGCCCCCTTTACCTCTCAGGCAGGGGGTGTGATGATTTTGGTTCACGACTCCATTCCACTAGAAATTCATAAAGTCATCAAAAGCAAGACAGGGTGATATCTGATTATTCAAGGAAGTATTCTCAGAACAATAAATTTTCATAAATGTTTATATCCCAAATACAAAACTTGTTCCTTACGGTTACTTCTCTGCCTGGTGCTTGTATTATGGCAGGCCATTCTAAACCCGTAGATGGACAGAAGTTCAGGAGTGGACCAATCACATTCAAGAAGTAGAGGTGTAATTCAAACTTTTATGAAAGAAATGAATCTAATTGATGTGTGGCGGGAAGACAACCTCATGAAAAATATACTCGTTACTCTAGTACATACCAGTCATACTCATGTATAGATTTTTTTTTTGGTTTCAGCAAAAGTAAAAGGTGGAATAAAAAATGTCGCTTATGATCCCATACTCCTGTCAGACCATGTGCCAATTTCTTTAATTTATCAAAACTGACAATTGACTACTGATATTCCCAAATGGAGATTCAAAATAAAATGGCTAACTAATACTGGCTTTGTCACCTTCCTAGATGAAAAAATTAAATACTACTTTGAAACCAATACAATAGAGACTTCAAGGAGTATCAAATGGGAAGCATTTAAAGCCTTTATCAGGGGACTGATAATATAACTAGCTTCAAGGCCAAAGAAACCTATAGGAAGAATACTTTCAGTCAGGTTCTCAAGAAACCCACCAAGAAATATTTCTGTTAAGAACACAATATAATGAAATGTCAGTGTAGCCAGTCCGTCCTTCACTATCACTTTCTCGGCTTGCGGGACTCTGCGTTGTGTTGTGCTTTGCTGTGGTGCTCGTGCGTGAGCAAAAAGTAATGGAATGAAGACTGTCGAGTCCAGGTTGCTTGTAATTGTGTGTATTACGGGATGAACGGGAAGGTGAAAAGGGGACAGACTCTGGGTGAACAAACAAAAAAGAATATGGGGTGAAAGATCCTATACACGCTATGCCTGCCCGTCTCTGCACTCTCTGTCTCTCTGGAGAAGTGGGCTGGCTAGCCAGACTCACACGCAGGGCTAAGCGCGCGAAAACCTTCCACTCCCAATTAACTTTTAAACAACATAAAACATCATAAACACAAATATTAAAGATAGAGAAATTATTATTCAACTATTTTACAAATGTTGTGTTTGGTTTTTAAACTTTTTACATCAACTAAACCCATTTTTTAAACCCAAACCACAAAGAGACCCTGTGACGCAACTATCAGCGCGGCCAAACTAACCAATCCCCGGGGAGAGAGAAAATAAATTAAAAAAAGAAGCCAGCAAAAAAAAAAAAAAAGGATCCAAAAAAATGAAATAGGTCCAAATACATCTGAATTTAATAACTCCCAGGAGTCAGGAGACTTGAGAAAATAATTCCAACTATCATTGATCAAAGATCAGAACAGCTTTGTACAAGGTAGAAAAGGCTTCTATAATGTCAAGAGACTTTTAAATATCCTAATTCTGAAAAAGACACACCAGATGCAGCATTACTGTCATTAGATGCTGAGAAAGCATTCGACAGGGTTGAGTGGCCCTGCTTATTCGAACTTCTTACGCATGTTGGTTTTGGAGAGAATTTTAATAAATGGATAAAATAACTTTATACACAACCTTATGCTGAAATAATGACCAATCATAACATCTCCAGGACCATTAAGATCAGGGTTAGGTTTACACCGGCGCACACCTGTTTACGCCAGGACACGTGACTTGCCTTATGACACAGGGGGTCTTAAGTGTCCCAGCCCACTTTTGTACTATTGGGCGGCACAGTTATGGACATTGTTATTTTACTTCATAGAAAGAGAGACCCCTCTTTGGAAGGAGATGGAGGAACTCCAGCTTAATCTACCTCTTCCTATATATTTGTACTTAGCAAAGGTCAAAACCCTTAAAAATAAAACAAAAAAACTTATGGTAAAAATCATGATAGTTGTGTGGTATAAGGCTAAAAAATACCTGAGGGAACCCTCTTGTCTCTCTATTTTCAGTTCAATATGGGGAAATGACTCCTTCTCTCCAGGTAAAGCAGATGGGGGATTTAAAGCTTGGGCCAAAAGAGGACTGGGAAAAATAGGAGATCTTTATAACCCACAAAAGGTAGTGATGACATTTCAAGAATTACTTGATAAATTTACTATACCCCGCAATCACTTTTTTAAGTACCTACAACTGAGAAGCTTTATCAGAACACAACAAACTATTCAAAACATTTTTCAGCTCCAACTCCCCTTAATCCCACGGCTGTTTATATTAGTCTTATTTCCAGATAAATTGAAGATTAAAAAGAATCAACGGATATTGTAACTTCCTCCCTGTCAAGCCCTGCACCAGATGTCACCCTTCCTTCCGTTCTTCCCCGTGTGATTAGACTTCGTTATGTGACTCCAGCCCTGCGTAATTCCCATTGTTAATTCCTGCGTATGTTTGTACCTTATGTTCCCTATATATGCCTCCCTTTTGTCCCAGTTGTTAAAGTAAGGTTCTCAAAGTGATCATGAAGTAATGGTCATTGTTATAGTTGATTTTGGCCCTGTTAACCTTGTTATTGGTGTTCTTTTATGTACCTGTTCCTGATCCCTTGTATTAAAGTCCCCTTTGCACAGTAGACTCAACCCTTGCCTTTGTGCCTCAGTTCTATGGAATGTTACAGAACAACTGGCCTTAGCAATGAATCTAGCAAAGGGGAAGGCTCCCAAGCCTACTTTTGATGGGGATCTTGTAAATCATCATGCCTTTCTCATGGATCTGCTGGCTGGCTTCAATGATGGTGCAGAGAAGTGCCAAACAGACAGTGAAAAGGTAACATTTGCAAGGAAATGCCTTATGGGTAAGGCTGCTGACTGGGCAAAACAAAAGCAGAATGAGATGAGATCACCTACATGCACCTTGTTTTGTGACCAAATATTTGATTATTCCATGCGGTCACAGCCATCTGTGGTGGGTTGGCGCCCTGCCCTGGGTGTCCCCTGCCCTGCGCCCTATGTGCTCTGGGATGGGCTCCAGGCTTCCCCGTGATCCTCACCAGGAATAAGCGGTTAAGATAATTGATGGATGGTCACAGCCATCTTCCTTGCGGATTGGGTGCGCACGCCTGGTGGAACCCGCTGAATGGATTGAAAAGGCGTATATTGACACTGAGTGGGGGGTACTGTCATGCCCTTCCTGCTATGGTCCTTGTGTCAGTGTGTAAGTATCACTACTATTTGTAATGTTAGGATGCCCAGGAGGGGCTGGGCAGTCAGTCATACACCCCTTTGGGGGCCCAAGGTTGTGTGTGCTTTTTTAAATATTAAAAAAAAAAATACTGCCCTTTGTGTTTCAGTCCTTTGCTAGTTGTATGTACTCACTTCTATAGCCAATGTTAGAAGTCCTTTGTTCTATGTTACCTGTTTGCCTTGGTTGTCTTAGTTTATGTTCTGTATCCTGTTTTGGCATTAAACCTTTGCGTGTTAGACTCAACCCTTGCCTCCATACCCTGGAAGCATTACAGTACTGACTGTGCTCAGCTAGCAACTTTTATTTATATATAGGTCAAGGCTTACAGATGCACATCTTCTAGCTGCACTCAGAGTTTCAACTGCAGCTTCCATTAGAGTAAATGTGGCTCAGTTGTGTGAGCAGAAGATCACATAAAGCACAAATGGGCTCGGGGATTATTTGTTGAGTGTAATAAATTAAAAGTTGTTTAAAATAAAACAATGTATATATTTGCACTAACTGTTGCAAAAAAAAATGTTTATAAATGTATAGTTATGTTTGAGATTCATATAGGAGGACAATATGCGAAGTCAGTTTTAGCAAGAAGTACATTGTATTCTGGAATTTCATTTAAGAAAAAATATTTGCACTGTTAGAATGGTTCAGTTATTTAAGAATGAGAGAAAATGTGCACTTGCTGTTTGCAGTTTTATATTATACAATATTTAAATTTTTAAAAATACTAAATTTTCAGAATTTTTTTTTTTTTTTTTTTATTACTCTACCACTGATGTGGCCCTCCAATGAAATGACGGTGGCAGCAGTGGCCCCCATCTTATTTGAGTTTGAGACCCCCTGCACTGAGGTACAACAGTGACACTGAGTCCACTACTATGGAAATAGGGCAGGACCGCTGTTTCCCGCAGTGTTACTGCTCACTGGTGTTTCCCGCAGTGTTACTGTACTGCATCAGTCCTTAAGTACAGACAGAGCAGCATTAGATAAGCCAACAACAGCAAGTCTCTAATGTTCAGCTGGCCTGTATGAAGGATTTTGCTAATAAAATTCGACCAGAACTGATCCTACAATGGGAGAACCTTTGATATTCCATTAGCTGTAAATGGAGGAAGAGGCATATTCCCCATGGATCAGACAGACTGGTAACCAATTAATGTAGCATTTTTCCAAAAAAATGCAAAATCTGCTGAAGCCTGCTTCCAGAGATCCCACAGCCCAAATACAACTCTGAGAGGCAGGATAAAAAGTGAACACAAGTCTCTAGCTTGAACAGAACTCCCAGTGCAGCCCTATTACTCAGTGGCTAGCCTCAACATCTTAAATGCATTCAATGGCTGTGGACAATTTAAGAGTGGAATGACTTTACAGAAGAACTAATTTATGTTGTCCTGAATGCTATTAAGTGAAGATACAGGTATGTATTCAATTCAAATAAATTCAATTCACATTTTTACATAGCATCTTTCACAACAGTGTTGTCCCAAAGCTTGGGCAGATCTAGAGGTGAGGCCAGGGTGAACTGGTCCCAGCTAAAATCCGACTGGCCCCTTTAGTGCCCCCCTCCTAATAGGCACTAGTTGCAACACACAAAAAACTAAATATATATATAGTATATGGAAAACGTATGTTTGGCCAGTGCCCTGAACACGCTAACATTAAACAACACAAATGTATGACTCTACATCACAATATGAAGTCAATCTATGTTCCAGGTTTAAGTGTAGATATCTGTGGGTTAGGAGGTCTGCTTGGGCAAAGGCCGCATCCATGGTGTCAGCATGAGTTCAGCAGCTCTACAACAAGTCATATTCAGTTATCTCTTTCCCACAGTTAACAACTGACAACAAATCAGAATATCTCAAAGATTCCACACCAGATTCCTTTGAGTTATGTTCAAGCTGCTATAACCAAAGCATTTTATCAGGAAACAGGAGTTTGTGTTTTTTTGTCATGTGTGCAAAAGGATTTTGGCAGCAGAGCTGTCCTTTCTGAAAAAAAAACAGATCTTACATTCTGATGAGATTCTCTTTTGGTAGGAATAGGTGTATCAGTCAGACAATACAGTTTATTTGTTGTCTGTCTAATCAAGAACACGTCACTATGTCTGATCTCTACATGAACCCTAAAGTTAACACCCCCCATGCTGTATTTTAAACTAACAGACATTAAATATCTATCTATTTTGTTATGTAAATATGACAGATGGTGGAGAAAGTGATTATGACGGCTGTTGCTTCTGGCCAGACTGAAATCCGGATCAAAGGCCACGATGCAGAGATAGTGATATGACATGAATAGTGTATGACAGCTGCTTATTAAGGGATTTTAGGTTCTGGACAGAACCACTTAGATTTTAATCGGTTTTTCCACTTGTGACTTTCATGTGTCAACTGAGTTCAGTTGCAAAGTCATTTTCAATTGAATTTATAACTTTCCAAGCCATTGTTATGAAAACCGACGACATTTAAAATGCGTGTCAACTCAGCTTTGGAATATATTCATCCAGAAACATTTTCAATATGTCAACACAGGCTTTATGAAATCCTTAATTAACAAAACACAACGGAACTAAAATGTAACATTTATTTAAAATTATTTGAATATTAACTGCTTTCTCAGTTGGAAACTTTTGCATGATGCAGCTGGTTAAGCTGCCTAGGTAACCTTCAGGCCACACATTACCTTGTCCCAGATACTGAGAAAATTAACTGAATGGAACATAAAAAAAACAATTTTGAAACAAAAAATTAAGAATAGTATACTATGCACTGAAACCCAAATCCCCAATCCATCCATCCATTTACCAGGGGCACAGGTGGCCTGGAGCCTGTCCCAGACAGCCTAGTACAGGAGGCAGGGAGGATCCTGGACAGGGTGCAAACCCATCACTGACTAAAATTATATTAAGTAAACAAAAAAAGAATAAAAAAAACCTCTCTCTTTTAACACTGTGAAATTGTAGTAGTTTTTTTTTCAGGTTGTATTAACTGGGAGCAATAATCAAAAGGCTGGGACACAAGACTCAAGGTGTTCTTATCATGATACTAAAAAAAAACACAGTAAAGCACGGAACAACAGCTGAAGACCACTTTTCAGTGATTAAACACTGTGTGACCTTCACTTGGCTAGACCTCCAAAATGGAAGATCCCGCTGCCCCCCTGTTGGTATGACATCACATCAGTAGGCAGCACAGCCTGGCCTCTGCTGGGCCGCCCCAGGCCCATGATTAGTGAGGCTGCTTTTCTTCATGGTGTAGAACAGCATGTACACAGAGAACACTGAAACAGGAGCTCCAGGACAAACACAGCACACACATTTACATTACTGGGAACTGCAACTAGTCACAAATATCAGACTGTAAAGCTAAGTCCATGCCAAATATCTATGTATTGGCAAACTCCATCTAAATAAATAAAAATTAACCCCATCAAATCAGGATAACTTTTCAAGGGGTAATTTGTGGTTAAAAGCTTTTTTTTATTCTAAGTTAAAATGGTCAAACATAAAAAATGTGCAGATGCCCATTTGCTTAGTAAAAACGTTATACAAATTGTCAAACATTTTTGCCAACGCAAAATACGAATGACATGAAAACAAGGCAGATGCAGCACTCCTCTAGACTGATCTACAATGACAAAATCTCTTAAAGAGCCAAGTTCACCCCTCAGTTATTCTGAACAAGCTAAATAATTTTAAGGAGGGATTTAAGAAGCATTGCTCAGATGCAGACAAAACAAATAATGTACTAATGTAAAACCAAGCAAGAACCAAAACCCATGAAACCAACAAACCGTGCAAACTATAAAAATAGAAGAGTGCAACCAAAACAGGCACAGTATGGAAGAGAAGGGCCACTGGGTTTTATAGGCTGGTCTGCCAGGTGACACTAATGAGCTCGTTAGCTGAGGATCGTCAAGCCCCTGGGCTTAAGTGACTGTGACTATATTGAAAGTCACATACTTCCACCCTAAACAACATGCCAAAGAAGTGCTCATGGTGTCCAAACAGTAGGAAGAAAACAGTTTACTAGAAGTACCTCAATTTTATTATTCAGCCAAGTGTGTGAACAATGAACACTGTTCAGTCTCATAATTTGTAAAGGGCTTTGAGGCACATTGTTGCGAAAGGCGCTATATAAAAATTGAATTGAATTGAATAATTCCAACGATTCAGAGGAGTCGTGACTATTCATCAATGTTCAGTGATCAGTGTTTGGTGGGTCGACAAGCCGTAATGTTGTACGACATATACAATGTTGTATACTTACTTATTTCATTACCGTCTTAGTTACACTGGCAGACTAGTACATATTTTATTTTACATTAGGTGTGCAGTATACAAGTGCTCACATTCAAACACAGCCAGACTCAGAGACTCCACTAAACCATTAAATATCTGTTTAAATTTACCCAGTGATCAGGTTCTCCCATTTCCACCAACTTTTAATTAAGAACAGCAACCATATTCTCATATTTGTGATATTATACTCACTATACATTTAAATGATAAAATGCTAAAATGTTCTTATCGATGACTCGGACTGGCTCACTGTCTCATGCCTCCAAAGTTACAGGTTTGAGGTCCACAACATTGTTGCATGGGGTTTGCATGTTTTCTTCGTGTGTGTGTGTGTGTGTGTGTGTGTGTGTGTGTGTGTGTGTGTGTGTGTGTGTGTGTGGGTTCAGAATCAGAATCAGAATCTGAATCATTTATTAATGCCACACAACAAGTTGGTGGAATTTGGTATCGGTACAGCATGTCATTCTCACATCGCCTGTGTCAAGGGGATATACAAAACAACAATAACAATCATATACAAACAATTCAAACAATAATCACAGACAGTTAAACATCAAAACATAGTCAAGTGCAGGTTATTTTCAGTTCATGTCCTGGTTTAGTGTCATTATGTCAGAAGGAATGAAACTATTCTTGAGCCTTTGTGTTCTCGTGGGAGGAGACCTGTAGCGCCTCCCAGAGGCCATCAGTGTGACGAAATGATGAGCAGGATGAGAGGGGTCAGATGTAATGTTTAGTGCTCATTGTGCTCTGCGTCTGTGGTATAATGTTTCTACGGATGGAAGTGTGTAACCAATGATTTTAGATGATTTGTCAATTATGTGCTGTAGTGTTTTGCGTGAGTGGGAGTCCAAGTTACCGTACTAAGCTATTATTGAGAAGGCAAGTATACTTTCAATTATGGCTGTGTAAAACTGAGGAAGAATGTTATGTTTGACTGAATTTTTTAAGTTGTCATAGAAAGAACAGTCTTTTATTTGGTTTTTTGTAGATGTGATCAGAGTGTAATTTCCATTTGAGATTGTTAGCGATATGTGTGCCTAAGAATTTAAATGAATCCATAATGGTTATTGGTTCAGAGGAAATGTAGATGGGGGTTTTGTGAGTGGGATTGTGGGAAAAATCAATTATAAGTTCCTGTGTTTTTGATGCGTTGAGCTGTAGGTTATTGTTACGGTACCAACTGACTGCTTGGGCAAGCTGCTCACGGTAATGTAGTTCTTTGTTATCAGCAATAAGTCCCATTGTTGTATCATCTGCGTACTTGAGGATGGAGACTGAGCTGTGGGTTTATATGAGAGTGTTTGTGTATAATGAGAAAAGCTAGGGAGAAAGGACACATCCCTGGGGGACACCTGTGCTGAGGGTTACTGGTCATGATGAGTGGCTACCCATCCTGACCCATTGTCGTCTCTCCGACAGGAAACTCCGGATCCAGTAGCAGAGGCTGGTGTCAGTGTCCATGCCCCTAAGTTTATTGAAAAGTTTGACAAGGCTAATAGTATTAAAAGTGGAGCTGAAGTCAATAAATAGTGTTGAGACGTAGGTGCTGGGAAGCTCCAGATGTTGTATGATGTTGTGATGAGCCAGATTGATAGCGTCCTACACAAATCTATTGGTCCAGTATGCAAACTGGTGGCTGTCCATAAGGGGTATAGTGAGTTTTTTCAGGTGATGGAGAATGATATGATCAAAGGATTTCATGAGTACATGATGTTAAAGCAATTGGTCTGTAGTCATTAAGACTGGAAACTTTGTTTGATTTTTGGAACAGGAATGACAACAGAGTCCTTGAAGGATTTAGGTACTGTGCACTGAATCAGAGAACTGTTGAAAATGAAAGTAAAAACAGAAGCTAACTGAGGAGCACACAGTTTAAGAGCAGCTGGGCTAACCCCATCAGGTCCAGTTGCTTTCCTCTTTCTGTTCTTGTTAAAAGAGACCCTCACCTCCTCCTCCTGGATGAAAAACTGAGGTGTCAAGGGGGGAAGGGGTATGAGGGAAAAAAGAAGCTATAGGTAGCTGTTCAAGGAATTATCAAGAGTCCGGAAAGTTATTATCAGTGTCAAGTAGGGGTAACGAGCTTTTTTTGTAATTTTTTTTTGTAATTGTTTACTTCCAGATACCTCCTCAAAGATCTATGTTTAACCTCAATTGATAACTGTTAATAGCTCCTAGTGTGTATATGTGTGTGTGTGTGTGTGTGTGTGTGTGTGTGTGAGAGCCTGTGTGTGTGTGCACGTATGTGTGTGTGCGTGCGTGCATGCGTGCGTGACATAATGACTGCACTGTGTTGTCTGACAGAGGCTTCGGCTCCCCCAGCCCTGCCGTCATAACCCTCAGTTGATATAAGAAGAAAATATACTTCTGTTTATTCAGTTATCATAAAGTCCAATAAGAAATAATTTGGGAAATAATAATTATGACTATTGTATTACTGTTTGTAATTAACATTTTACATAACAAAACACTTTTAAGGTGTTGGGTTGAATAATAAAATACAACCAACCCCCCCGCATAAAATGAAGTTATGGGAATAAGCTTTTTGTTAACATGTATCCATCGTTGAATTGTTTTTGAAATTGTTTTTGAAAATAGATTAAATAAATAAGGGAATGTGTGCTTCATGAATCAAACCTCAAATATCTCAGTGAAAAAATAAAATGCTTGCAGAAGTCTTGTTCTTTCTCTCTATTCACAAGGTTGTCTAATGGCATCATTAAAAAAATTCTAAATGATTGAATTTGTCTTAAGGCCTGTAACCATTCTGTAGTTATAATGTCCAAAATACTATTCTACCACAACGTTCAAAACCCATTTCACTGAAACAACAAAATCCTCATGTTGTTCTTGTGGGCATGGACATGGACTGAGGTGGTTTCCTAATCAATATTACTTCTTTGTGACTTCCAACCTGCAGACACTGTCAAAACCATTCTTAATGATGCCTGGATAAGATGCTGCACTTTAATCCTCACACCATCCTTGCAACTGGATTCAGCCCTATGCGTCTGTTAGTGTTTCTGCATGACATTATAAAAAGTCTTCTTTATATATATATATATATATATATACACATACATACATACTATATTGCCAAAAGTATTGTGACACCCCTCACAATACTTTTCTTCACCCCTCAAATCATTGGATTCAGGTGTTCCAATCACCTCCATGGCCACAGGTGTTTAAAATTAAGCACCTAGGCATGCAGACTGCTTCTACAAACATTTGTGAAAGAATGGGTCACTCTCAGGAGCTCAGTGAAATCAAGTGTGGTACTGTGATAGGTTGCTACCTGTGCAATAGGTCCGTCTGTGAAATTTCCTCTCTACTAAATATTCCAAGGTCAACTGTTAGTGGTATTATAACAAAGTGGAAGCAACTGGGAACAACAGCAACTCAGCCACAAAGTGGTAGGCCATGTAAAATGATAGAGTGGGTCAACGCATGCTGAAGCACACAATGCGCAGAAGTCGGCAACTGTCTGCCGAGTCGAAAGTTACAGACCTCCAAACTTCATGTGGCCTTCAGATTAGCACAACTACAATGCGTAGAGAGCTTCATGGAGTGGGTTTCCTTGGCTGAGCAGCTGCATCTAAGCCCTACATCACCAAGTGCAATGCAAAGTGTTGGATGCAGTGGTGTAAAACACACTGCCACTGGACTCTAGAACAGTGGAGACGTTCTTTGGAGTGACGAATCACACTTCTCTGTCTGGCAATCCGATGGACGTGTGTGGGTTTGGCAGTTGCCAGGAGAACGGTACTTGCCTGACTGCATTGTGCCAAGTGTAAAGTTTGGTGGAGGGGGAATTATGGTGTGGGGTTGTTTTCCAGGGGTTGGGCTTGGCCCCTTAGTTCCAGTGAAGGGAACTCTTAAGGTGTCAGCATACCAAGACATTTTGGACAATTTCATGCTCCCAACTTTGTGGGAACAGTTTGGTGATGGCCCCTTCCTGTTCCAACATGACTATGCACCAGTACACAAAGCAAGGTCCATAAAGACGTGGATGAGCGAGTTTGGGGTGGAGGAACTTGACTGGCCTGCACAGAGTCCTGACCTCAACCCAATAGTACACCTTTGGTATGAATTAGAGTGGTGACTGCGAGCCAGGCCTTCTCATCCAACATCAGTGCCTGACCTCACAAATGCACTACTGGAAGAATGGTCAAGCATTCCCATAGATACACCCTAAACCTTGTGGACAGCCTTCCCAGAACAGCTGAAACTGTTATAGCTGCAAAGGGTGGGCCAACTCAATACTGAACACTACGGAGTAAGACTGGGATGCCCATGTTCACGAGCATGACCTAAGGAACAGAGTGTGGTTTCAGCAAAAATGTTAGGGAAAAATATATTCATTTCCAACAGTGTGTGTATATATATAATAATACATATTGTTGGACATGACTACATTGAAAACAACAGTATGCATGGTTGCTGAGGTAAGAAGCTGGTGGTGGTGACTGCCTCCTGCCCGATGTTACTTTGAAGTGAAAGCACAACAAAAAAGGCTCATTTTTGCAAGTATATTGCTGGTGGCTCTACACCACATTTCACTGAGTGAACAAAACAACTTTCATGACTATTTCTCTCTGGCACATTTCAGATTTGTAAAACACTAAGCATTTAAGAGCCATGCTGTGTGATATAAAGAACATTAATGTTATCACTTTTATCTGAATTAATTATTGCCTTCATTAAAGAGCCAGGATTAGATATTTAAAAGAAATGTTTTACCATTGAAGAACCTCTATTTTTAAATATATGTCATTTTTGATAGCTTACAAGAATGAATGATTGACATTTGTCTCCTTTTTTTCCACTCAGTAATTATCCTACTTCACTTGTCTTCACAGATGGCTGGTCCTGTTAACAAAAAGTGGGTTCAAAGGAGAATGTAGGGGCAGGAGCACAAAGACACTGGTCCCAGCTGAAATCCAGCAGACCCCTTTTAGTGCCCCCCTTCCTGTCAGTCACTAGTCGCTTCAGAAAATAATTACATGTCAATGTAGGACATACGGGTAACCCCTTTAAAACTCTCCTGAGTAGCTTTAACCACTATGCATACCTTCTTTAGACTGTGAACGCAGAGCTTTCCCAAGCACAGAGAACACTGTGTCTTTTTCCTATACCATCACTCACAGTGACCAGATGTCAAACAAAACACAACTCGAGTCCTTACCTGTTGACCAAGTGATTCATCACCATCTGGCACTCAGCAATGACTACCTGTTATCTGTCTGGTTTGTACAGCCATCTGAGAGATCCTGCCTTGGAGCTGGAGCTCCTAGCAATCACAGGGATGGATGGAATTGACTAACCTCAATTCTAAATCGCAAGTTCTGCAACTGTCTCAAATAACAGTAATTTCTCCAGACACACAGGAAATGGCAGAGTAGCTTTCTTTTAGATTTTTCATACTGACAAAATCTTATAGGAGACTGGATTTACTGATATATTAAATTGTTGCCAAGATTTCATGAGTAAAATGCAATTGTGAAATTAAAATATCATTTTCAAGGATTTTAGATAAATACAACATTGCAAGTTGTACAAGTTCCTCATCAAGAAGCACACAAATGAATTCTGGGATGCCTTTCAGGTTTGCCTTTCATGCTGGAACTCTGAGCTCCCCTGTCACCTGCAAACCCAGCGACTCTATTTATAACCTGTAACCATAACAACTGCTGAATTCCCTCACCGATCTATGAGAATTCATCACATATTTCTTTTGTTCCGCTGAGAATACATCTGCCTTCAATAAATTAATGCCCATGTAAATTTAGAGCAACATACTTTACAAATTGCAATAACATTTGTAGGGTTAACATAACTGCACTATGAAATATATTCCTGTAAGTAATATCCTAAAAATATCTGAATGACATAGAAAAAAGTGAAAGCAGTGACTGACCAAACAATATGCTACTCTGGCTTTGTATTATACATGTTTTTCATTTTTCTAAGTGCAAATAACAATGTATACACATTGCACATGTTCACACAGCAATACAAGATGTTATATTAAAGTTTTAAAATGTAAATAAAGCAATTAAAACAGTTCATTAGCATAAGAAATGGGGTACTGAAATAAAGTGTAAGATCCAAATTCACTGTAAAGTAAAAATTTTTTAATTTTTATGTTATTTCCTTTTAATGGTTTTTTTACAGTTTTCACTGCACATGTAGATAAATGGAGGAATGAAGAGCAGTAAAAATGTGAGCAGTTTGGACCAATAGGGTTTTTGCCAGAAAACGGTTTTTAAACAGAATAGAGATGAAATTAGTAGTAAGTAAGTTGAAACACAAGCCAACAAAATAGAGATATCAGATCACGATCCTGTGAGTACAGTGTTTATGTCTGATACAATAGGGAAACGAACAGAATTACGAGTTAAAAGCATAATTTCAATGTACAATAGAAGCGAAGCTTTTAAGAGTTCAAACACAGTTGAACTAGACATTAGCATTAGGGTTACCTCCATATTTGTATGATCTGACTGATATGTAAAACTGGAATGGAGGCAGGGCAGTCAGCAAATGCCAGTCAGCAGCCATCGTAACATGGGACTATAGAGCAAGCCAGAGGCCTGGCATTTTGCCGACACCAGCATCCAGCAGAACAAGCCTTGTGTCAGCGACAGGGGTCAAAACACTGCTTGACACCTCACTGACTGTGTTATGGAAACAACTTTCTTTGGCTTAATTGCACCCACCGGGATGGACACAGGGGTCACTCTCCCCTGCGTTTGTATGGGGTGCACACTGGGGGTGGAGCCCAAGAGTGCCCTCTGTCTTTGTGTCACACTAATCACATCAGCTGTTCCTGCTGCTGTGGGGTTTTAGGTTCAGTATGCCATCATCAAAATTAAGCTACAGAACTCACTGCTACATACCAACAGCAACGAAAACAATGGCTCTGCTCATTTTTTATTAAAGTAAAATTAAAAAAACTGTGATCCCTCACATCACAAGGTTAACTCAATACATAGGCACCATCAGATTCTGAAAATATCACTAAGTTCTATCACGTAACTAAAAATTCAATTAGGTATGATATAAACAAAACATTTCCATTAGTAATATGTGTTTTCCAGCATAATGAAATACATTTCAGCAAAATACAACAAATTGCTTTAATTTGTATGTTATTTTCCTGAGGAATCAGCCTGAACACACCGATTATGAATCCAGTATTTTCACAATAAAAGCAAAGGCAACGTGTGCTGTATGTCTGTGTACATGCATGTTTTTTACATTTCCACAATTTAGTTAATGAAGTTAATGTATTCAGAAGCATGTTTATATTAAGTTTAGGAAGACTTGTTTACATAGTCTATTTACCACATGCACTTAATTTCAGTTTGTAAATCAGTTATCATGTCCACTTTCTGAAGTTTAGTTTGAATGACACCATATTAATACTGGAATTTAATTGTATTATGAAACATTTTTTAATGAAAGCATCACCGTAATGTCGAAATGTACATTGAGGCCATCATAGTGTGAGGTTTTGCTTACTGCCTGCACACATTTCACATGTATACACACTACACACTACACACTACACACTACCTTCGGCAACAGCCTCCAACTCACTTATTTCCATCCATGGTGCTGAGCTGGTATACGCTCCAATATACACATATGGTGCTCTGGTACATTATTACCTCATTCAGCTGCCTGAACGCTGCCTTCCACAACTGAATCTTCAGCGTAGTTTAGCAGTGTCATGTAAATACAGCATTTTAAAAAGAAAAAAGGAAAAAGGCAACATAATAGTAACCTTAATGTACTTTAGTTCCTCTAAGTCAAATTTCATTTCAGTGGTTATGTCTGCACTATCAGAGTAAAAGATTTCACAGTGCATTGTGACCTAAACCAGCTGTGGTTAGTTCTTTAGTGACTGGTGACTGATAACGTTGACATCTACTGGTTACCCATAATGCACTGGGACAGGAGGCAAGGCAACGCCAGCAATACAGGGAAAGTTACCACAGCTGCTGAGAGGCACAAAGATCTGTGTTGTTGTTACACAGCAACGTGGGAAGGTCCATTTTGAAGTGCCAAACAAAGCAAAGCTGAGACTACCAAATTTAACAAAAGAGGACTAAGCCATTATGTACCTCCCATTACTATTAATTCCTAAAAACAAAAGAAACAGAGTGCTCTTCTAAAACAGTTGCTTACTTGTTCTCCCCACCTAAAACATAAAAATAATGTCTGCAAAAGACATGTTGTGGTAGCTTGCTTAAACTGCTGTTCCTTTCGTCCTACCAAGTTACAGCAAATGAAATGAAATGGCCATCAAGCAATTGTCTCATTATCGTATAGTTTAGCGACATTTATACATTTATGTCAGCAAACTTCAGAAAAACCGAAGGAAATGTTACCAAGCACCACATAAGCTACTTTGTGTATCACCAAGGGCTAGCTGAGTGAGGGAGAAATACAGATATAACATTTAAGGTATGACAGAAATATAACATTCATTTTATTTAAAAATGAAAAGGAGTAAAGACTGGAAAGATTGGTTGTCAGCTTAGCAGATAGAACCGGCAGCATGATTGACAGCTCCTGCAAACCAACAGAAAAGGCAGCCAGAGACGCCTCCACAAAGATAAACATGGAAAAGGGCTTCCGCCTACAATATGACAGAAAATCCTCATTTTAAATTTCATGTACAAAAATATTTTAATAAGGTAAGGAGCTGTGGCTCCTTTTGCATGTAACAGATAATATGCAGTTAAAGTGCAAGTTTGACCAGGCTATTCTGAGTTATCAGTAATTTTCCATCTCAGTTATTGCTCTATAGAATTATTTGTACGCATTTAATTGTGTAGATTTTCAAACAATCTGGGTAGCCCTCCTGCTCTAAAAAAGTGGTTAATTATGACAGTTTTTCACTCTTTTACTGAATTTGAAAAAGTTATTTTAACATAGGACTTGGAGCACGCTTCCTTTGAAGCACCATGATCCAACACGTACACTGAAGCATGAGCCAAGCAAATGCTAATATGCGTGTTTCACTCCGAGGACCTGCCAAAGGGCACAAGGTATGGGGATCAGGATGTGAAGGGCTCATCTGAGCTCCGAGCTCCCACGTGCCACTCTATGGGCTGTTCTGGTGCCAGGCTTGTGGGCAGCCTCTGCCAGCAGGGTCTCACAGGAGGATCTGCTGGAGAAGGTAACCGGCTCTCCGCATTGCTGGCAGGGATGGCAGCATTCCAGGGCAGCTGTGAATCACTTTGGAGGAAGGGGGAGGACCTCTTCTTCCTTTGGTTTCTCCCTTCTGCCTGGAGCTTCTCAGGGCCCTTTCATCTTGAGAGCTAAAGTGGGGGCTGGAGGAGCCTAGGAGCACTCAGCTTGAAGACAACACGACTGATCTTCTCTTCTATAGTACTGCCATCCTCATCCACAGGGAGCTCATTTCCATTCATGTTAATCAAGACCACCAAGACCCTGACTGCAGCAGCCCTGGCAGCTTGGGAAAACCAAGGCCTGCATCACAGCCCTTGGGATATCAGCTTAGAAGTATTTAGATAGTAAAAACTTATCCTGTTCTTACAAACATAACACAACAGGCAGTTAAGAAAATGCTGACCAAACATTCAAGAAAAAAACCTGCATATAGTTAACAAGATTCCCAGTGGTGGGAATGAGGCAGCACTGCAGACATTGTTGAAATGGACTATTCTGCATTCTTCACTTTAAGTCAAAGAGATTATTGCAGAGGTCTATTGAAAATGTCCACAGGCCTACCAACTGTGTCTTGCAGTGAATCATTCAAGCATCAGCTAAAACCGCCGTTCCCTGCAGGTGCTGCTGAGTTGCTCACCTTGCCGACGTGATGGCATCAGTCAGCGTGTGCGGCTGAAATTACTTCTGCCTCTCCTGTTCCCCTTGTTGCTGGAAGAGCTGACAACACTAGCTTTGTTCTTGTTGGATTTCGACTTGAGTGCCTGTAAATAATCAGCTCCCCCATGATTCCAATCTGCAGTCCTTACTGCAAAACATAAATACCACCTAAAATCTGAAACAAACATTTTCTATGGTGTTTTATAGGAAGGTTTATCTGGAGATGGTTTCTTTAAATTTCACGTGTGTAAAATGACAGCAAGGTCAAAAAAAATGTTGAAAGCAATGCCCACAGGAGTGCTAGTGGTTTGTACCAGAGTAGCTGCACAGCAATGCTGGCTGAGTGTTAGATCAAAAGGGTAGGATGGCAACCCTTGACAGAGACCTTAATGTAATCTAGCTACAAAGTGTTCCTCACAGCCGCGGACACAACGTCACCATTTTCAGACATCAAGCAATCTTTTAGGTCAATCATGTTTCAGTTTCATCACATTAGATGCAAAAATATTACAGTCAAGCCAAGCCTTGCTTCTCTCCTGGCAGACCTGATTATAAGTCAGCCAATCTATGCCTCGTTTATGAGAAGCTGAACTAACATGAATGTCCAGCAACAAATGAGTAGGATTAGCAGGTCTTGGAAATACGTCTTCAAACTCTCATTAGATCTCCTCCCAAAACCCATCTTTTGACATTCTTTACCACACAGAAACTCTGGAAAACAGGTCACATAAAATTAGCTCCATAGAAATAAAAAAATGCAATTTCTCTTGGCTTCTCTAAAAATATATATAAAAAACAACTTTGGTGCTGAAAGGTAAAGTGTTTTATTGAGAAAGTAATCAGGGGGAGTTATTTCTGAGCACCAGGTCAATCTCACCATACAAAAGAGACAAATCTGGTGTTTACAAGTGAGATGTATTTGAGAGTCCAGCAAAGTAATTAGTCTTTAGGCATTTCTGTTTTATGTAAAATTTCTAACTTAAGCACAACATGTCACACCAATAGACATATATTCTTTAACAAGTTCTTCAGAGGTTCTGATCAAGTTTTGAGCAATACCAGTGTGTGACCAAAGACAGAGCAGCTAGTGGTCAGTGAGGAGATATAACATGCTAACAGTGTTTAAGGACAGAAATCAAGTTTTTCTAATTTTTTTGCTGAAACTTACATCTACATCTAGATATTATTACGGTTTCAACCGACCAACCAGATTGCTTAACTCAGACACTCCCAACCTTTTTTGGCTCATGATGTCATTTTATTGTCTGAGATTTTTCATGACCACAGCTGTTTAGCTGTTTGAACATGTTGATAATATCTTCCTATTTCAAACATGTTTTTGATAATGATCTTTACATGTAGAACATCTTAGTTTTCTGTCATTGACTTTATTAACATTTGAATTAATTATTTACATAATAATTTTAAAATCAAATTTCATATTATATATTTTATATCAGGCAGCCCTCACAAGGATGGGAACCAATTGCTTAAGTCAACTGCATACACCACCACAGCCAGTCACTATCAAACTGTAAGGAAGCCATTAACTGTTACATAGACTCTGTCCACATCATCTCCAGGATTCATCTTCTCTGCTATTTATTTTGACCACTTTGCCAAGGTCAGGAAATATGTTCTGGGGTCCTTTCTCAACAAAAATATACTGGACATTTTTATGGCAGCAATAAAAATTTAGTACAATGCATTTTTTAGCAATACTGGCTGAACTAAAAGATATATATATATACACACACACACACACGCGCGCGCGCGCACACACACACACACACACACTAATTGTGGTAACCCCTCTCCTGTTAATCACAACTAAAACAAATAACTGTAGAAATGTTTCCTGGGAATATGTTCAAGTCCTCCAGCTTAATTCAGCACTATTCTCTGTTCTTATAATGCCTACTTGTCATGTGTTCTTCTGCCTACATAGCATCTGCCTTTCGCATAAGCAATAATGATAATACATCATTCTGCCTCTCAATGTGATGTCTGTGTGGATCTGCAGCTGAAAACCAAAAGGGAATGTTTTATTCACAGTATTATAGTGTTGTTTACATACAGTGATAAACTAGACGAGGGGGAAATCAAACACTTTGTTTTCTCTTAAAATTACCGTAAAATGGTAAATAAGCTATAAATAAATAATAAAGTAACATGTTGAGAATTTAGAAAGATATCTATAGATACTGATATACACATATAAACTTTGTTTTTTCTCACAAAAGTTTGTCTTTATAGCTTAAAATTACACCCACAAGTACAAGTCTCATCTTAAATGTGAAACGGCATCAATGGTTATGATTAATTCATCAAGATTCACAGAAAGTGATGAACATTGGAGCACATCCTTTAAACAGCCACTGTACCGTAGTGCTGAGGGACACACATCTGGACATTTAAAATAGAATCTCAACAATGTCTATTGCTAAACAAAAAAATAGGTGAACAAAGGCAAAGAAGTTTAAGTTTAAGACCATTAAGGCATGGTCTGCAGCACAGGGAAACAAAGCCCACATTTAGACCAGAAACTTCAAAATCTACCAAACCTAGTTATGAATGTACAAGTATAGAAGTGGCAATGACAGGTGATGGGGGAAAATAATATAACAAAACAATGTAGAAATAAAACGCTAGACGTAACTAACCAACAAATACCCACATAAATATTACACCTAACTGTACTACCCAGACTGTGAAAAACAAAACATACAAAAGCGGACATAACAGAGGAGGCTCTACTGAAAAAATTGTTTTCCACTACTCAGAGCAGGTCATAAAAAATAAATTAAAATGGAAAAAAATTTATGTGAAATAGTTTGTTTTTTGGGACTGTGAATTCAGTTGAAAATTCGAAGTTGTAAAGTAATTCAAAGTGAACTTTGAGCTGGCTTTTGTGGAGTGTGAACTTGCACAACACTGGCTGGTTCAGTTAAGCAAGTTCCAGCACCAGCACTAGGGCTGGCTCTGGCACCAATGTTTGTGGAAACAGGGCATCAGAGGCTTGGAGGAAAAGCAAGGAGACATAGGGCAAAATGGCACAACTAAAGAAGACGGAAGCAACATTTTATGAATAAACAAGAATCTCTATAGAGACTGCTGGGTTTGTTATTTGTGTGTCCATACATTTAGAATGGAGGCTAGAGGAAACTGAGGTTAAAGTACTGGGGTAAAATGGGTAGAGGCAATAATAGGGAAATAAAAAACAGCTGGGGATCCTTAGTATTAAGGGCTTTGTGATTGTTGCCATTGGAAGGGGGTGGAGCTGGGAAATTGATGAATTTTAATTGGCTTTGCCATCTTCCTTGAATGTCTTGATCTGAGACATGACAGCAGTCACCAGCTGTCATGCAGAACTTAAAGAATTGGACACACACATCAGATGTAGCTCTAATGGTCACAACAATATTCAGTTTCAACATTCAATTTCTTTGGACCTAGTGACATTTACCATTTGTTACTATACACAGTTTTGTAAAGTATGCATTCAGTCTAGCAATTCTCTTGGGCGTGCAGAAGGCCTGTGATCAACTGTAGAGTGTTTTAAAGTTTTTCAGAGGTTTTCTTACAACTTAAAATCAGTGTTACGCATAAGAAATGTGTGCTGGCCTGGTGTTCCTTTCCATTTGAGAAATGTCAGGTTCATCAGGACGGATTCGCTCTTGAACCCTGTTT
>JABJVR010048925.1:0-23166 GCA_025773905.1 Chitala chitala | reverse complement strand
CCCCTCTGTTTCTCTCTCTCTAAACTGCTTCCTGTTTAAACCGACAATGTGAGAAGAATGCTTACATTCCTGCCAAGCATATTTCGCATTCCCTGCATGGAGACACATTGCAAAATCTTCCAGATTTGGGCCTCTGTTTTGTTTTTTTTTTTTTTTTTTTTTTTGCCCAGTGGTTCCAGCATGTTTCTTCATGTTTCCGCGCTTCCGTGCCTGTCTGCCCGCTGAGACATGTTCACAAGCATCTGGGGAGGTCACCTTCAGAACAACTGCACAAGTATCCACCTGTACAGTAAAAAAAAGCAGGACTGCACGATGACATTATCAAAGAAAAAGGTTTCATATGGGTGCTGCTGCTGCTTCTTGCTGATAATGTTTGGCATGAGGAAACTGGGCAGCTTGCAAAGGCTGCCCCAAAAACCTCTTATCTGTAACTGAGATCGCCGCGGACGAGTTTCGCCAAGACGCTCACCTACAGGCTGCATCCACAAGACGTGAGCGGAGCTGAAATCTGATCTACATGCAGTGAGGTCAGTGCCTGGAGCACAACAGTGGACGTGTAAAGGGCTTTCAAACCGCATTAGCAAAAAGCGGAGCCAGGCCACGTGCACGTTTTCGTTGGAGATAACTGCATCTCCACACTTTTCAGGTAGCAGGAAATGGCTCCAAAAATGTGTGTGAGGACAGGGCAGCTGTACAGGTGAACGCCACAGAAGGGAGATCCAAAAAGGAATTCTGCCACTGTAAACGTACATTAGGAAAATAAGTTTACAGCATGTCAGTAGGATGTATCAGCAAGACTGACTTGGTGTTATGGATTAAGCCACAAACTGTATGTCATTCCAGAGTGACTGTAAGTTGGGTACAAGTATAGAAGAGAGCAGCACATATATGGGCTTGACCAATCAGATATAAGCATCAGTCTCTAACGACAGCAGAAAAGTATATCCATTAAAAAACTATTCATTATTTGAAGGCTGATCCAGTGTGCAGTTGTTATTTTTGCACTGCAAATTTGCTGATTAACTGCTCTTATCTTATCATAAATGCTACCGTGTAACTTGTGCGTTCTGTGTAAAGCGCTTTGAGGCATGCTGTTGTGAAAGGCGCTATATAAAAATAAATTGAACTGAATTAACTTGGAAACTGTACCTGCAGTTTAAAGCCTCCCTCCAAACATGGTCTTGTGCCACTAATCCAGCTGAACCTTGGCAGGAGAGCCTCCCTGTCCCTTTTTTCTGTGCATGCTGCAAACCTTGCTCTGAAGCCCACCATGGCACTGGCCCTGCGCTGGAGTTAAGCCTGGCACAAATGGAAATGCTGAGCATGATGGGAAATGCTGAGTGGGATGGAAAATGTTACAGGCTGCACTCTGTAGCCATTGTCCTGCATTCACAGGTGCAGGCAGCCCTGCCTTGCTGCAGACCCTTCACAAACCATTTACACACAGCACAGAGGCCGTGTGCCTCCCAACCTCAAACCGGTTATGGAGATAGCGTTAAGTGTTATTTCCACACCACACATTACCTTCGTTACCCCTTCTCCCTCCTGTGACATGGAAGGCTCTGCTCTGTGCTTCCACATACTGTGAAACTGACAGACCTGCATCCCCACAACAAACTGGGCACACTAGGTAGAACACATCAGTGTGTCTCCATTCTTATCCAGAAAATAAAACAAACCACTACCACTGACAGAGGACGAGAGTAAATCCCTGCAGGAGCGACCAGAGCCAGTCACATGTTGTTGCTGGCAAATTGCAGAAGCTCTAATTATATTCTGAAAAATTCCTAGACACCCACCAATTTGTTTGCCACAGTCTTTCAGTTGGGCTGGAGGGCTCTTAGCAATTATTGTCTTAATAGCGGCAGTAGGGCTCCCACACACGCTAACGTCCAGAACAGCACCCTGGGAAGTTTCTGCATGCGAGGCAGAAATGCGGCATTGCACAACGCCTCCTTTCAGGCATTCTGAGCTAAGTATGTTAAACACGCATATTTATGCATGGCCGAAAC
Source organism: Chitala chitala (assembly GCA_025773905.1). NCBI lineage: Eukaryota > Metazoa > Chordata > Actinopteri > Osteoglossiformes > Notopteridae > Chitala > Chitala chitala. The sequence goes on along the minus strand of JABJVR010048925.1, from coordinate 21,154 downwards.
ACACATGTCAGATTCACATGCACTCGGCCGCTCGAGGTTTGAGCCTCGCCCGGCAATAGGGACAGGTTTAATACAACACCTCCTGGGCTGCCTGTGCCCCAGTACGTCTCCCTGCATTTCTCACCCACACCAACACAGAGGGAAAACTGCAGTCTGCTTTACCCATCCCAGTCCACCCTGAAGGCCCATCCATGGTTTGTACTTCTGACCATCTCCGCACACAAAGATGTTATGTACAACAAAGCAAGAGAAAAACATAGTACTATTGGTCACAGGTTTTTTTTACTGTGCGAAAACGACTTTGTCACTATCACGGTAGAGAAGCCCCCCCCTCCCCCCGCGGGAGCAAAAGGGAGGATAGGAATTGCCAGCGCTAACCAAAGCTCAAAGTATGGGCACCCCACTTATCCTGTTACCTAAATAATATCAAAAACAACTGAAAAGAAACCAGTGGGTCCAGCCTGGTTTTCCTATTTGGAAATCTTTGGCTCTGCCTGTTTACAGCACATCAGCTCTTTAAAACAATGAGCTACACCTGAAATGTTAAACACGACAATATCATAACATTCTCCTGATTTAGCGCACATGCATGTTGCTATGTGCTAACCCCTAACATCCCATGTCAGGAAACACCCAAAAGATGCTGTTAGTAAGACTGAAAAGCCTTTAAGCACCACCAGCTGTTGGTCTGATTAGTTCTTGACATGTTCTCCAGCTTCTGGCTGCACGCCGGCTCAGCCTTCGAGATAAACGCTGCAATTCAGTGTCACACTCACTGTTCGTGTCACTGTCATTTTCAAAGCATTAAAGCAGCCCTGTTTAATTACATCAACAGTGAGAGTTTACGTCAACAAATGCTGATTAAATTAAAATGACCTTTTTTGTCTCAGAACTAATTGAGGGCTCCTCTAAATTTAAATGTAACACAGGTCTCAACGTTTAACACAAATATAACTCTTTTATAGGTTATTCCTTTTCTTGTGTTTGAAACAAGAAATCTTTAGAGCAACTACACTGTTCTTGTATGAATATCCCTAATCAAAATATTAAGCATGAATACATGGATGAAAACTCATTGCGCATTGATTGGTTTGTAAAGTCAAATGTGTAGATTTCGAATGACCTGCAAAGCTCTGCTTAGGCAGCTGTATAAAGGCTTATAATTCGGCATCTAATCACGTCGTTCAATCTGAGAATGGTTGTGAGCGCAGGAGGACTGAATGCAGCAGTGACGTCATCAAAACTGCTTCTCTTACAGCTTTCTTTATGCACCCTTTTGGGCCGCTTAGTTTACAGTTAAACGGGTGCAAATTGCAGAAAGTGGGACCCTCAAATTCCGCGTTTACTGTTGTTTTCCTGGAACATTGTAAACAACTGTAATTGCTATAATTACGCAATGAAATTAACAATTTGCGTGTATTTAAAAAATCAGCAATGGAACTTACATATAATCTATTTTAAAAATATGTTATCGTTAATCACATCAAGCAGCACATGAAAATTAAAGTAAAAGTTGCGGCTCTTTCTTCCGAGTTAGGCTTTTAATTGTATTATTATATACCTTCAAAAAAAAAATTTATATATATATATATATATATTTTTTTTTTTTTTTTTTTTTTTTTTAAGGTCGGTGCTTGTGAAACACGCTTTGAGAGGTACAGGAGCACTTTTCAGCTGCGTGTGACATCATGGCCCGAGCAGCCGCGTGAACGCGGTGGGTGTGGCACGTGCTGGCAGCGCCTTGCGCTTACAACTGGGGTGCACAAGACCGAACGGGATCCAGAGGTGCGATCCGGAGGTGCGATCCAGAGGTGCGCTCTGCTCCTGCTCCTGCTTTGTCTCGGACGCGGTGATCTGATCTCCTCCTGCCGGTGAGGACCACCGTCACGCCTGCAGACCAGTCCGCCGAAGCGTTTACGGGCTCTATTAACTAACAGAATGGAAATAAACGGCATAGCCGGGAAACACGGTAAGTTAAACTCTTTTTATATTACATGATTTTTTTAATTTTCGGTGATTGTATTCTGTGAATATTATTTGATAATGACGATAATTATCGTTATTATTATTATTGTTATTTGGACTTCCCTTAAAAATATTCGAAATTGAAACTGTGGTTTAATACGGTTTAGCGCAGCAGAACAGGATTTGAAATCACTGAAGTCCATAAATGTAGTGGGAGTGGTTGTTCTTCTTCTTATTGTTGTTATAACTTATTACATGAACTTAATCGTATGTGAAAATGATTTAAAAACTTATCGAGAAGCGGTTAAGTATAGAATGTCCCTCTTGGGGACGCATCGCAGTCCTGAAACTACACTCTTATTAGGAACGTGCACTATATATTTTGTATATATTTTTCTTTTCTGAAATTGGGACGAAACAATCTGCAAAGGTCCATCTATTAACGTAAAGAAAAGTTTGCTCTGAAAATTATTGCGAAATTTTGAAGAAAAATCGAGCTGAGTTTGTATTCAGTCGATGCAAGGGTCAGCTGGGCAGGGTGGAGTTTCTAAGTACCCTATTGACCGAAATTTAACTCCCATAAGGTGCCGGTTTGCTGACACTCGCTTTTAGATTTGTGATTTTATATTTATTTATTTAAAGTATTTAAATATTGTGAAGTCAGTGTTGTGCTGTCTGAGGCGGTAAAACTAATGGATTAGTCCCACCCTTTCATTGCATCCGTTCTTAAAAATTGGACTTCACATGATGGTAAATCTTGAAACACCATGGACAGCTCCGTCTTATATTAAAGAAAACAGATTCTATAAATATGTACTGCTGGTGACATCAAACCAAAAACTTTAATTAACACGACAGCAGTTTCTCGCGTGTTCTCGACAGTATTAAATATTAAATTGCAGAAGATGCGTTATTCACAATTTATTTCAAATGATTGGATTTATCGTATATTGTGGGCGCAAAAGCACCGTGTACATATATTTTTAACCAAACCTTAGATTTGGGCATGAACCGTACAGAGGTATTGCAGGAGTACCGGTATGTCCCCACCAATATTTTTCGCATCTCCGAAATTTTTCCCCACGTTGAGAGGGCTGGGCGCTGATTTTGTCCCCACTGATGCTGGCACCAAACCTACGCTCTTGTATTTGATCACCGTTACTACTAAACGTGCGTGGGAATAAAACATATCTGGCATGTTTCTGATTCCATTCAGTTTTGCGTGCTTAGGCTCAACCAGAAACCGAAGGGAGTTTTCAGCAAGAAAGAATGCGGCAATGCAAACAGCGCGACGTGCAATAGTAAGTCACGGTAAACAAGGTTCCCCGAGGCAGCATGCCACAAATCCAGGGTATCACTTTCACATGCATTGTTTTTCCACATTCTTGGACCCGTTTGTCTCTGATTGGTTCTCTTAATGAAGACGCCTTCCTTCACTGGACAATGGCTGCATTTGTATGGAAGAGATAATTCCGCGTTGCAAAACAAAATCATGATTCAATGGCTGAATTGCACTGCGTTTCACAATTCTAGCGGGAGATTAAGAGAAACGTTATCGACTGAATGAATGACATTTCTTTGTAATTTTCTTAGTGCGCTTATATGCCATACATGGAGGTAATAGGTTTCCTCGTGTAAGAATGAAATTTCATTAAGAGTAGTCAAGACCTGTGTTTCGCATATCTTAAGCATTTATTAGAGTATTGCAGCACTGTTTTCAAACTCCTTCAACATGGTGCTTCGCACTATTTCTCTATTATAAATGGATTACAGAACACCTATGTAAATAAATTCAATTAATGAATACGACATATTATTTATATGCCTTTATACTGAGGAGATTGACCATTACATACCTGGTCCAGTTTCAATGACAACTATTCTAGAAAAACTGAACATGAAAAATAGTACATTTTAAGATACACTGTGGTTAAATGGTAAATGCAATACAGCTTCAGTCACTTTAACTTTATCAATTAAATGTAAAACGGTGGATTGTGAGGTTATAATATTTACCTTTTTATAGGTACATTACAAATAAACGCGTGAATAGCATGGGCGGTATTTCATGGTTTAACATTCATCCACAAGGGGGAACTACAGCCTAATTTTGTTGATGTGTTTGGTTCGCCTTTAACGATTACAATTTCACTTTATTGATGTATTCATGACGTCTGTTTCCAGTGTTTTTGTTTTTACCTCATATGACATCCTGTAAATCGCTACGTGGTCTAACAGTAGAGGATTCAAAACTGTCAGGTTTCCCTTTCTCGTAATTTTAAATAGTGTTTCTTCTATAAAGGATTCCTTGAAATAAACTAGATAATATTTTTGTTAGTAAAGCGACAATCGTCAAATTACAACACGCAGTCCTAAATCGCACATCCTACTCCACACATACATTTCCTTGTTTTTACAAAACATTATTCCATGAGTGAAGTAATTTATAACAAAAATACTTCCTACAAAAACAAACTTTTGTCATGGAAAGACGTACTATTTCACATGCATGTTGCTATAACAAAAGGTTCAAAATATTATTTGTATATATTCGCACAATATGTTTCTTCGAAGATTATTTTTGGATTCAGAGGTACAGGACCTATGTACTTCCATAAACATTGTAATAAAGGTAATGCACTCTAGTTTTTAGTGTAGGCAGATGTGCGGCGGGGTACACACCAGTTCTGCACAGCTCGTGCAGCTACACCGTGGTAGCGTGCGTGTGTGTGTGTGTGTGTGTGCGTGTAACTTGAGCGCCTGTTACACGCCCTCACAGGAATGGAGCTCCCTGTGCTTCTGTGAGGGCACCTCACCCATTTTTTTTACAAAGAAACGCAGTCGTGCAGGACATCTGCCGCTTAATACGAGTCCAGGATGCAGTGCATTTGCAGACAGTCTAGAAGGACCAAATCGGAAGAAGAAATATACAGGTCGCAGAGCGGCAGGGTTGCCACCGCAAATGGAAAACTGTTAGGTAGGTTTTGCGTAAGTGATGTTGGTGGGCTGCCTGGCTGCGCCGGAGCCGCGTCTCTTCTCGCCTTTCCATCAGTTCAATGTACGCGTTTTTGTTTTGTGGGCTAAATACGCTTTACATCAGATTTACTGAGAGCGGCTCTTCGGTATCGGTATCGCTTAGCGAAGGCGAAGGCGATGCTTTCGCGTTCACGATGATCGGCGTGTCAACGCATGTAGAAACTTCGTAACACTTTCGGCTTTGAGTTGATCTAGTTTATGTAAAAGAATTACATTGTTAACATATGGGGTGCATCACACGCTATATAAACTCGTACATAATACTGTTATCGATCTCTTAAAAGTTTTGGGACACAGCAGGTTCAGATTTTGAAAGAACTGAAAGTCAGACTAATGCGTCGATAGGGAAAAGCTGGAGTCGTATCCCTTGCGTCTGTTCGCAGTAATAATAAAAATAAGGAATTTAAATTCGGACACAGCTGTGACGCTCTTTTTCGTGGCAGATTTTTACTTCGATTGTAGCTCTTGTTAAGGGACTGTTTACTTGAACACTATAAACGGAGACTGACACTGGTAAATACAAGCTGGCACTTGGACACTTTTTAAACACATGGGTACCTATTCAGCATGACAGAGCAGTTGCGGCTGATGTACGATTGCGCTTCCAATGCCTTTCGCTCACACGAGCCGACTGTGTACGTGCAAACCTCTCTGTTGAGACCAGCGGGCGCGTTTTACAACCGTGCATTGTGAAGTTTCATAGGAAATCCCCGAAAACACTGGGACTATAACGCGTGATCGATTTTACAGCAGGGTCAATAAACCAGCAAACAGGGACAAAGTGTCGTGCACTAAATAATCATCAGAGGACTGATCTTGGGTCAGTCAGTTAGTCCCGTTGTCTACCTGTTTGAGATGCCCCCGGGCTTCACGGGGGAGGAGTAAAGGTGTGGCCGTGTCACGCACACACGTTTCATTTACAGCGTTAGGTTTCATTCATTTTCCGCACCCTAGGGGTACTGTGCGCACCCCCTGACCCCAAACGCGAGGTGTACCCATACAGAGATGCTTTGTTTCCTGTGTGCAGCACCGGCCCTGGCTTGTTTTAAAGGGGGGGCGGGAGACCCTACGGTACGGGACACCAGGTGCTCAGCTCTCCTTCCGTGACCAGGAGGCTTGTGTTTGCTGTGTGTACGGGCGCGCTCCCTGCGGCATTAAGACACGATCCTCCCAGCCCGTGTGAGGTGTTGGAAGCCGGTGCCCCGTTCCTGCATCTCAGCCCCGGCTCGTCGGTGAAAACGACACACGCGATCGCTTTCCGTTTACCGAGAAGAGGATGCGAGTAAAAAGTACTTATTACGTTATCGACGCCGTGCTGACGCAATTTTAAACCGGAGTTGGATGTTCCAAAGTGTTGTGTCCTGCCCGTTCACGATTTACAGCATTACAATTACTGTTAAAGTTGAGACACTTAGAGACAGGCTGCCACATCTTTATTCCCTCAATTCCGAAAGTACTTTTATTTTTACATTTAACCAGTACTATGTACAATATGTTGATAAACACCTGAATGTGTTCTACTGTACAGAGTAGTTTGGAAGTTGAATCATGTCACCTGGACTACTACTGCTTTACAGAGAGGAGTATTGAAACGTTCCTATCAAGTAGTGAGACATTCAATTTCCAGACGACGCTGTACACCAGCACACATTACAGAGTTTCTTGTTTGTCGGGGCAGGGGCATCGCGTGTTATTTAACAATGAAGCATTCTGAATGTGGTTTTTGGGCATAGAGAGTAATTCTCCACTCTGTGTCCCGTCGTGGAAACCCGGGTTTGCATGGCACGGAGAACGAACGTGGCGCTTTCACACGCACGGCAGCAGGCATTCAGGGAATGTACCCGTCGTTTGCATATCGTTCTCTCAGGTTTCCGGCGCACTGAGATCCACAGATTTGTGCTCAGGTGACCAAAGCACTGGAGTTCAGGTCTGGCTGGCGGAGAAGCCTGCCTACGAGCCCTACATCTGCGTTTGTAAAGAGCGCGTTAGCAGTGCAGCCTTTCCTCGGCCCCCCCTACAGAAACAGGACGGGTCGCTGTGACATGCCCTGGGAGCATGGCATCCGTTCAACTTCGCTCTCGCATTCCTTTTTGTCTCAACGGGTATCTGTGCCCAGATGTGGACTTGGTCTCCTCCTGTTAGTAATATTACATCTAAGACGAGTTAGGCCTAACCTCTGGCGTGTCACGTCAGGTTTGTAGTATTTTAGGGAAAATGGATCCTTCGTCACATCTCGTGCTCTCAAGTTCTGCTTTTTACGAGGGCCAGGGACAGAACGCATCTTTATCGCTAAACCGTCAAACAACCGAAGCGTGCTTCCAGAAGAGCAGCGCCACGGCGCACAGAGTAATTGGCACAGTGAAGGGCGTGTAGCGACAGGGTCCTGTCACAAGTCTGTGTGGCGTGCTTCCCACGAGCTTCGGTGGCAACCTCACAGAGTGGTGCTGAACGCAGAGGCACCCCGTCAAAGATCCCAGCAGGCCAAAAAGGCTAAGCCAGCACTTTTCCTCCTCTGGCTAAGAAAATGCAAAAATGTACAAATTTTAAGTGAGAACGTATCAGCCTAAATGTAGTACTAAAATTTGTCACGATAAGCTGTAGAACCAGGCAGATTTTTTTTTTTTTGACATATGCGCTACTTGAGAAGTTCTTGAGAATGCCTTTCAACTTTGGCCCATTAGAGAGAAAGAAAAAAAAAAATCAGTTAACCTGATGCTCTTGTGAGCTTCTGGGGCATAAACAAGAAAATGTGTAGCAAAGAAAAGTTAACGGTTAGAAGTCTTCAACAAAACGCACGGTCCCTTTTTCAGAGACATGCACATTGATTGACCTGAAGGACCTGTTTGCCAGTTTACTGCCCTTATTTGGTGACACGGCCTATTTCTTCTGATCTTTCTCCTCTCTGTTTGAGCAGGTCTGGAAGAAGACAGTCACCTGCAGTTCCTGCTGAAGGGAGGGGAGCTCCAGAAGGTACGCTCAAACTCATGGAAGAAGAACCGCTTCTTCAAGCTCCAGGAGGACTGCAAGACCATGTGGCGCGAGTCTCACAAGGCCTTGCGCTCCAGCCAGACTTGTGAGTGTCGTGCCCGCCGCTGAGGCCGCGCATAGCAGCACACATCATTTACGGACACGCTAACAAATGTGGTTTTTACCAGTGTGCTGTCCGCAGTATCTGTGCTGTCGATAGATTCTGTTTCTTGCTGCGGGCAGCATTGCTTAAGATTGCTCAGGTGCTAAAAAGCCTCACCTGGTCGAAGAGGTAAAAACAGGAATCAAAACGAAGGGAAATCGCAAAAAACATTTTCCAACTCTACTGAAAAATACAGAAGAACCGGAAACCAGCGCGTAAAGCGCAGTCAGAGCTACATTTTATTCTTTAGCTTTATGTGTGTATATTTATGGTGTATAAACTCTGCGCTACCACACTTTACCGGCTCTTTGAATATAATTAGAGACAAACCCAAATTCAGCGTGCTCCCCCCATGTAACATGACATTGCCTTTATATTAGTGGTTTACAGTAACTTGTTAACCAACAACAACAACTTTGGGAGAGAGGGAGAAACACTGTAAACTAGGTGACACATTTGTAGCAGTGCTTATGCAACCATCATCAAACTCTTTTACACACTCTTGTGTTTCAAATGCTTTTGGCCCAGTCTCCTGCTTTTTTTTTTCCCTCACAGCAGCGGAAATTTGCAATTTTTCAGACCTTCTGCACAGAGGCTGGATAGAGACGCAGTTGCCAAATTCGCCTTTGCAATCTCCCTCAGCTTCCTTGACACATGACACGGTCACAGCCAACTCCAGGAGCGACGTACGCAGCTCGCTCACGTTGAGGACAGAACCGTTTCCTGCTTTTCCTTTCCCCCCCCTTTCCTGAGAAGTGTTATTGATTCAGGTAGCAGATGGGAAAGGTTTTTGGAATGGTTAACCTAAAGGGACTTAGCAGCACACCAGCATTTTTTCAGATGTGTGTTTCATTGATCTGCGTTAGTAAAGCTCTAACTTAGATCAAACTGCGTGTTCCCTGCCATTTATAGATATCAAAGAACACAACCTACGTCAAAGATAGACATTTTAACCTGCAAATATAGGTCTGATTTTACTTTTTAAATAAGGTAGTAAGACAAAATCCACAAGGGAAACCAAACAGTAGTGCAGCATTCAGGAAGGTCTGTTAAACTAATTGTAGTGGTAGTACTAAGTTATGTGAATACATAAAACTGTATGCAGTCACTTGGGGGGGGGGGGCATACGAAATGACAAACCTCTTATAGTGTGTAATGACTGCATTAGTGAAAACAGTGACATGGAGTCAGTTATGGAGCTGGTAAGTCAGAGGACTGCATATTTAGGTTCCTGACTCCTGTGGCCAGTAGCTCTGTGTCCATGGGGGTTCAGGTAGGGACCTGCCACGAATTCCTGCCTCCAGCTGACCTTACTCTGGTCTGGGCTGAGGTGGCCCTCCTCTGGAGCAAGCCGCACCCCACCCGCTCACTGCCTGTCACTGGGCGGAGTGGAAAAAACAAGGCCCCCAGTGGGAAAACAAATATGTTTGTGACCATCTCTCTGGCCCAATGCAGCTCTCCCTCCCCAGGCTCCACCCAGCAGCAGCTTCCTCTCTCCGGCCCCACGGCCACAAGCAGGGCAGCCGGGCGGTCTTATTGGGCCGTGTTCGCAACCCACAAGGAGCTGCATCTGGCGCCGCTGATCCGCTGCGTTCGCCGAAACAGGAGGCGGGCTCAGCCCCCTCTTCCAGACACCTCATCTCAGGAACGCTGATGTCAGGGAAGGAGCACACTGGGAGAAGCTGACAGGGAACAGTGTTTACTCGGAATGTTGTTTATTGGGGGGCGTAGCAGAGGGTGGACACAGGAGCTGCATGGTAAGGGCCGGGAGCAGGACGAGAAGTTTGTAAACCGAAGGAAGGAAAACACGGCACAATGTTTTCCGGCTGTCTTTAACACACAGGCATCCAAGCATTGTGGCTCTGGGCCATGGGCTAACAGCTCGATGTCAAAATGTGGCGTCTTAAACAGTCTGAACTGCCAAAAGGCCTGAACTCTTTGCAGTTGCTTTGGTTAGAACCTCAGCACACACCGTCACAAACGCACAACGTCGACATAATTTAGCGGTACAAAGAGCCGGGATGTACACAATGTGGCAAACAGCCATCACGGCAACCTCATGGCAGGGTGATTGAGCGCTGGCAGAGAGCTGGCAGAGAACATTAACCTTACAGTACTGTAGGGATGGCCACAGGTCGCTCACCTTATCTTGGGCAGGTATAGTAAATTTGGTAATCAGACACTGCCCAAAAAAGCAGTACATTATTAATACAGTAACCAGGCTACCTTCACTCACATACTGAGCTCCTAGTATGTAGATTAGGGCTGAGGATTACTGCTAGCCTGCTCACACCAACCAAGGTTTCTCACGTGAAAACGGCCTTGAGAACAACGGCCTGAAAAACAAACTGGAACACTAAGGAGATTATATCCAAGACCCTGCTGGTGATTTTAAAGCAGGAAAGTTTATCATCATTGAAAACATTGAAAAGAAGTCAGGAGGCGAGGGTGAAAGTCTTTTTGGAGATGTTTGTGCCTGTAAATTCTCTTCATCTGGCCCCGATGAGTGTAATCCCTAAAAATATGTGTGCTTGGTTTAAAGGCCGCCTGTGGCTTTCACTTTATCAGTTATCTTTATTCCCGCATGGTGCAATAAACCCCGTACTTTCAAACCTGTCACACACTCAGACACATGACTGGCTTGTCTGAGCGTTCCCTTTTTTGAGCACCATCTGATATTTTATTTTCTTTGTGCTGTAAAACAACCCAGACAAACTTTGACCTAGCAGAAGTAGGGGAGCTGTAACTACGTCCTGCTTCAATGTCACCAGCGTGTGTTTTCTGACAATCTCTCAGGATTGTCTAGAACCCTAAACACAACCTTCTTAAATTTGCAATGCTTTATTAATAACTTCAGGTTTATACCTGCAGCAGACTTCATGCATTACTTTTTTTTTTTATTAACTATTTTTTTTCCCCACTTTGTCTCACAATTCCTAAATCCTACCTACTAATTTCCAATACACTACAAGCCTCATAGAGTGTTCAGTCAACTCCTGGGCAGTGCTCAGGTTTAAAACCACATCACGGTTGGTGACGGGTTCATCCTGGTTAATTTACAACCACACTGTTAGCCCGTTATGATCACCGACCGCCTCGCCCAAATGTTTCACTGCCGGCCACACCTGCAGTGACCTGCTGATATCAGATCTGCTTCGAACTGTGCTGGACTGGCCCCAAATGCATTATTAAAATAAAGGCAGTCGAATCCCCCAGCAGCCGCTGGTAAAGCGCAAGGGATGCATTATGAGCTCTTGGGTGGGTGAATGCGCTCCTGGAGTTATTTGCGTGTATGTGTTTCTGCCCCCCCCCCCCCACAGGGTGTGAATGAATGAACTGCAGGCGGCGGCCCCTTTCTTATTGGAAGTGCAGCGTTTGCAGAGGGAGAGGTTTGTTGCTGTGCCGTGCGAACGGCTTGGGAAGCACCCCTGGCCCGTCCTGTCACCAGGCGACGGGGATTAGCTCAGCGGCGGCCCCCCCTGGCGCTTCCGCCCATTGTGACTCTCAACAATAGCCTCGTCGCTTCGGTGACCGAGCGCAGGGGGGCGCAGTCGTGCGTCCCTCAAGAGCGTGCACGTCGCGCCACGCCCACCTCCCCGTTCACACGCGTGCACCACGTGCTGCGGAATAGTGATTCACTGATCTGATTTCCCAGAAGCGGCAATTAACAAGCACTCGTGATGCATTTCATATATATCGATAAATCTGAATAATTTACGCGCAAATTCTCGTTTAAATAAAAGCTCTGCGTTGGACGAGCCGACGTGCACAGTCGTGCATTCAGAAGAGAAAATGCGCTTGCTGTGCATAAGGAGAAAAACCATTTACTTCCTTAGAAGCAGGGGTGCGGCTCTATTTAATGAGCTAATAAAACTGGCTAAAGTAAACACTTGTATGTTTGATTTTGGCCTTTAAAAACCGGTTGTGCGTCCCTTCGTTTTATTTACACAATATGCAATGCTTTACTGCCCTTATTCCGTCTTAATTGATTAGCATGGACACGTACAAACCGAAACATTTACCATGTAGTAGAACTAGTGCTGTTAAGGACGCTTAGTGGGACTGGAAAAAAGAAAAGTCGTAACACACTTGTTTAAATTTTAGCACCATTTCCATCAATCAACTCCAGCATCTTCCAAAAACTAGGCAGACTTAATTCTTTTTTTTCTTTCCTACTGCCATTTCCAAAAAGCATGAGAACGAATTTGTGTATAATTTCCATCGTGGGAGCAACTTATTACCGTTTATTGTCCTGACATTCCTATCATTTCAGTTGTCTCAAACAGGCGGAAAAAATTTTAACTGAACAAATCAGGTTTAACAAACTTCAAGCACTTGCACTTGTGTAATAATTTAGTCTGACACGTATAATCGGTGGGTTAGGAGAATGCGGCATGCAGCAGTTATTTTGTATAAAAGGTAGCATTATTAAACATCTCCTACACAGAAAAGTAATGATGCTGAACATATGTATCGGTTATACGCTGAATGTCTATTATGGTTTTGTTTAAACATCGTATCAAGTTAAGACAAAGAACCAACAAGCTGAAAGTTGGCTAATGACGTATGGTTGTCTCAGGTACCCTGACAGACATATTGTTAGTAATCAACTTTCCTATAGTTCTTGTTGCATCAGCACAACCCATTTCTTACTGGAAGGGTACTGCTGACTCCTGGTAACAGGATGCCAACATGAGGAATTCCTACTCCAGAATGGCGATCCATTCTAAACTGCTAAAACAAGATTCTGCACACTACCAGTACAGAAACATGTCAAAAAAGTGCAATCACTCCCTAACACTGTAGCAGCATATTAGGACAGAGGACCTCTTACCCCCCCTCCCAGAGCAGGGTGCTATGGTCACAAAGTAATCCATTGTTCTCACCCAAGGACGGAGGTATGAGGCAAGGCAGGGCCATGAGCACTCGTCATTAAGGTCAGCCCAGGCCAGCGGGAACTTCAGAGTGCTGACGGAAAAAACAGGCTTGACTGGGATACTTATGCTGTATGATCCGGACCAGTGAAAAGAAAAAAAAAAAAAAAAAAAAACGCTGTCCGATCACAGCGGTCGCCTTAGGCTTACAAGCATGAAAGGAATTTTTGGGAGGGGACTCACGTACACAGTCTCCTAAGCACATCAAGGTATTTCCCACCTTTATGACTGGTGTCTCTGTTGCCTGCCCTCGTAGGTAACAGGTCTGTATGGGTGGGTACCGAGTGTTTGGGTACTTCTAAAGGCAGGCAGCTAATCAAAGTCTGAATATCAGTATCACATTAGGATTCTGAGGCACAGTACCTCTTAAAAGAAAGTCCCACCTCTCATCACTGACAGTGTTAAGGTCACTTCCCAATTCATTGCACTTACTGCAAGATACAGTCAAAATGCTAGTAAATTTCACACAAGACCGAAGTACTGACCACAGCATACAGTTTGATAATTATGCTCAACACAAAAGTAATCTTATTTTAATTGGATGTTCGAGGTCAGTGAAATCTAACAATAGCTTGGGTTCTTGAAGATGTATTCCATTGATTTTTCTTCCCTCCCCCAGTTTCCATTGATGATATTGAAGCAGTGCGAGCAGGACGCCACTCAGAGGGTTTGCAGAAGTACACAGAGGACCAGATGGAAGGCCGCTGCTTCTCCATCATCTTCAAGGGCCACCAGAAGAACCTGGACCTTGTAGCCAGCTCTGACGAGGAGGCTACCAATTGGGTGACCAGCCTGGAGAAGATTAGGAAAAGCTTGAACGACATGACCAACGAGCAGAAGACAGAGCAGTATCCTTCTCCAGGAGAGCAGCGCCCAGCGCTCCTCTATAACTAACCCATAACCACATCCTCTGAGTGAAGCACATCTGCTCAAGGCAGCAGCTTGAGGGTTCTGGGGTTACCACTCAGAGCATGAGAGACAGGTTCCTTCACTGCTACACTGTGAAAGGGGAAAAGCTCTCATATGCCTTTTATAAATGATGAAAAACTGCAATCAGTTGCATAGCTAACATCCTTAAACTACAACCTCAGCTGGATCTTCAACGCCCTGCGCAAGGCAGACAAGAACTGCGACAGCAAGATGAGCCTGAAGGAACTGAAACACTTTCTGAACCAGATCAACATTGACCTCGATGACAACTACGCCGAAATGCTCTTCGAGGTGAGGATGTGCCGCGCTTGCGCACGGCAGAGTGCATGCTGCCTGTCTGATGTTTACACAGGGTGCTTATGGCTTCGCTTTTCACAATGGTGAGGTGTTTTCATGGGCTGGCTGACCTCGTGAAAGCTCATGGCAACATGTATCACAAAGTGGAAGCTGATAGTGACACGTATTCATGTGCAAAGGTCAAGGTTTAAAGGATAAAGACAAAACCAAGGAACAGAGAGAAACCCATGACCAATGTCTGCATTTTTTTGTACAGAAATGTGATAAGTCCAACTCAGGGCAATTGGAGGGCTCCGAGATCGAGCAGTTCTACAAACTGCTGACCGCACGCGAAGAGATTGACGTGATCTACGAGAAGTACGCCCAGACGCAGGGCCAGATGAGTGCCAAGGATCTCCTCCGCTTCCTGCTTGAAGAGCAGCGAGAGGAAGTTGGGCTGGATCATGCCCTGAAGCTCATTGAGAAGTACGAGGTAGATGAGACGGGTGAGGACGTCCGTCATCGTGCGCTGAAATCTGATGCAAACTCTGGCAGTTAAGCAACATGTTTAAGATGGAAGTTTAAACTTGGCTTGTAAAAGTTGCTGAATCAACAGTCTCAGTCCAGGAGTTCCCTTTTTGGATCTTGTAGCAGCATAATAGTTTCTTTTTGCATCTTGTAGCAAAAGAGAAGCAGTGCATGACGCAGGATGGCTTCCTGATGTATCTGCACCAGCCAGAGGGCATGATCTTAAACCCCGCCCACAAGGACGTTTACCAGGACATGACGAGACCCCTCAGCCATTACTTCATCTCCTCGTCCCACAACACCTATCTCATGGAGGACCAGTTTAAAGGTCCCAGCAGCACAGAGGCCTACATACGGTACACCGCCCCCATCTGCACGACCCAAATGCTTCTGAAAACACATCTGTTTAGAAGTCGATGTTATAATCACTGTTAGTGCTTTATCTGTTAGCCCGATCGATTACTTGTGGCCAGCGTTGGAATGTGTGCCGTATGCCGTTGTCACAGCTGGACTCTTTCTCAGGGCTCTGATGAAGGGCTGCCGCTGTGTAGAGCTGGACTGCTGGAACGGACCTGAGGATGAGCCCGTCATCTACCATGGCTACACGCTGACTTCCAAGATCCTCTTCAAAGATGTTATCAAAGCTGTTAAGGAGTACGCCTTCAAGGTATGCCTGTAAATCACAGGACCTGGGCCATTTTTCTTGCTTGATAGGACTATAGCATTTCCTGGTATACAACACTGTCCAACAGTACATTTTGCAAGGTGAAATCACAGGTTGCCCCAGAAGCCAATTACCAAATCCATGATTTTTAAATGCAACTTCTGAGAAATGGGAAAAGCTAATTAATTAATTATTTGACCATGTTCCGCCTTTTCCCAGACTTCAGAGTACCCTGTGATCATCTCCTTGGAGAACCACTGCAGTCCGGAACAACAGAAGAAGATGGCTTTCCACCTGACCTCCATCCTGGGTGAAGCTCTGCTGACCAAGCCCCTGGGGGACGAGATGCCGACAGCACTCCCGTCACCAGAGGTGAGCAGTCGCTCTGCACCGTAAGCTCTCTGCAGACTCCGACGGCGGCGTCTCGTACTGTCTGCAGAACCACAAGGCCTAATGTTTATGGGAACGCTTCTGATAATAACAGAGTGCTGTTTACGGTTTGCTTACTGTTTTTTTTTCGTGAACTGGACAAACATTTCCACAATGTGTCTAGCCCAGACATGACCTCTCATGATAACGTGTAGTAAGATAAAAAAAATTTCCGAATAATCCCAAAATATACCAACTTTGCCCATTACGTTTTTGCCCACTGTTTCTACCTGTCGCCCGCTTTATAAACACAGCCTGTCTTTTGTGATAACGTTTTGAAACCTGCATATATCCGTACTGCAGGACCATGCCTATAAGTTGACCTCATTGAGGAGTTAATGGACCCCCAAAGGCAGCATTTTTTCGTTGTGTTTCCTGGATATTGCTAAACACTGCCACCCACAGGCTCTGTGTGAAGCTGCTGGATAAACACCACAGCATGTGCAAAAAACGCAAAAAAAATAGAAAAGAAAAAGTCCGCACGTTGTTGACCTTATCTGCTAGAACTGCATCTGGCTCCTATAGGGATGAAACAGTAATGCAAACAAACGAAACTAGACATGTGCATGTTTTATACAAGTAATAAAAAAAAATCTAAAGTGCTGGATTGCACTCATATAGTATGCATTCAGTCACGGAGGTGAATTAAGCACCTTAGTCCGGGGGGTCAGGAGGAATTTCGCCTCTCCCTTCTAGACAGGAGTGGGCTTTCAGAGCTCATCCCGGAAAAATTTGAGGAATCCGGAGCTGGTTTTCATTTAGCTCGCAAACTGTTTTCTTTTTGCTGCTCCGGCGGAGAACAAAAATGCGCTTCAGTGCGTCCTGCATCGGCCAGCACCGCACCGACGCGTTATCGGCGCAGCCTGTAACTTCCACATTCTAGCGCTCGCCCCAAAAAGTAGCAGAAAAACAAGTTTTCCAGAATACATAGAGTACTTGGACCGTGGTCAGGTGATCTCTGCCCGGACGTGAGCAGAACCACCAAAACAGCGCTGTCAACCAAAAGAAACGCGAGAAGGTTGTGCAACATCACGTGCGTGCGGTGAGTACATGGTGATGTTGCACATCCAAATATAACACATAATAACTATGATAATGTCTCGCCTGAAAGGGATTTGTAATTAACGCATTACATAATTTATTTTTGTCCACCTCCGATTGGCTGTCGGTGGGGTGTTGTTCTGTTTGGACACTTCCCACGGGCTAACAATAGGCTTAACTGCGCCTCTGCTTGGACAGCAGCATTACGGCGACAGGTGCCTGCAAGTCACTCTTCTTCTACTTTTACTGTCATCCGGCTTTGCAGAGGTCTGAGCCACGCTGACTCAACTTGTCCCTGTCATGAGGCCACACAGCATTAACGTCGTTTACCATAAAAGTCCAATAAAAGAAGCCTTGTTATAGAAACGAAACGATAGCGACGGTCCCGTTTTCCAGTTAACGCTCAATTGACGCTACCTGATACCATTAATGAGCAACGTTTGTTACAGAGAGACCCGTCCGGTGCACCTCAGGTCACGTTCTGAACGTCACGCGCAGCAGCATGCACTGGTGCAGCTGCATTAATGCACTTCAGACCGTGTCATTGATTTGCGAGCCCCACAGTCATTGGTTGGTGACTGCACACAACGTACCTCCATGCCGTACCCCCTGGCACCTGTACTGGAGAGACCTAGCTTTTGTGGGACCACCTGAAGAAAATATAAAAAGTTACAACAAATTTGGCCAGTGCCTTTAGCTTCCACCACGTCTCTCAGTGCAGCCAAGCTTCGTCTGAATGACGGATTTTTCTGCTTTTATTTCACAGGATGACAAGTTTTACAAAACCATAACCACAAAAACTCTGAGGCATTTTACACTCGCGTTTGTCTTCAGTGGAACATTTGTTTGTGTATCAGGTGATATACAGTGTGTATTCAAGCTTTAAGGCGTCAGTGTGAAGTTGTTATAATGGGTCCTTTGTGTGCTGTGCGGTACGACACTGAGCGTGTGTATGCGTGTGTGCGTGTTCTACCAGGAGCTGAAAGGCCGGTTCCTCATAAAGGGGAAACGTCTGAACAAGCTGGAAGCCGCCTTTATGACCAGCAGCACCGAGGAAGAGGAGGAAACCGTGTCCGAGGATGACGAAGCTGCCGATATGGTCGAAGAGATTGAGAAAAAGCCAAAGGTCAGCACACGGTCAAGGGTCATGCCAAAGCAACGGGCTTAAAATAGATCGAGAAGAATCAGCTCGAGAAGGCAAGCTGGTTTATACTTAATGTCTAAAACCAGAGGATGACCAGAAGTGTCATCATGAACTGACACAAACTCAAACTGTAAATATGCAAGTACAGTACTGTCCAAAACCCACGTACCCGATACCAACATGATGTTCCACACGTCTTCAGTGGTAATAACAGCCCCCAACAAATGACTACGTGACTGATGTTACAGGAGGCTGGACTTATTCTGCGTTTTCACCATTTCTTTCTTGCTTTACAGGAATCTTCTAAACTGAAGCTGGCGAAGGAGCTGTCTGACCTTGTTCTCTACTGCAAGAGTGTCAGTTTCCGCGGGTTCGACCACGCGAGAGATGGCCAGGCTTTTTACGAGATGTGCTCCTTCAAAGAGGGCAAGGCTGAGAAGATGGCTGCCGAGTCAGGTAAGTCAGGCCAAGTGGATGGCAAGCTGTGAAGGCCAGGCTTGTACCAGGGCGAACACCTGGACAGGTATATCCTGCAGGTCATTATACGGATACAGCATATCCAATTCATAAATTCACCTGCTGTCTTCAGTGTTTCAATAAAGTTTTCCCCTTTCCCATTATAGCAAATGAATACATTCACTACAACATCGACAAGCTGAGCCGAGTTTACCCATCTGGGTCAAGAACAGACTCCTCCAACTACAGTCCTGTGCCTCTGTGGACCGTTGGATGTCAGATTGGTACCAGTCCTGAATTTTAAACAAAACCCAGATCTAATTTTCAGCCCCCCTGGAAGCCACTTAATAGCTAATGCCCTGCACCAAGCGTACACCTTTCCAATGTGCTGGACTGGTATGACGCATAATTCTAAAATTTCCACTCTCAGTGGCCCTGAACTTCCAGACACCTTCGGATGGGATGGACCTGAACGAGGGTTGGTTCCTGCCAAATGGGAAGAGCGGATACATCCTCAAGCCCGAATACCTTCGGGACCGGGAGTCTGAATTCGACCCCATGACACTCACCAAGGGGCCTTGGCTGCAGCACAAACTACTACATGTCATGGTAGGTGGCAGCCCTGCATGGTCAAATCACTGGTTCATACACGCCGCAAACAAAGGGGTCCATGCATATATCCTCCCTCCATAATCAGATTTTGAGCCTGGGTGATCTTTTTCTCCTAAGGTCATTTCGGCACAGCAGCTGCCCAAGATTGGCAAGAAGGAATCATCTATCGTGGACCCCCTGGTGCGCGTGGAGATCCACGGGGTCCCGGCTGACGTGGCCACCAAGGAGACACAGTACATTGAGAACAACGGTAGTTAGTTCCCTTTTTCCTGTCCTCCCTCTCTCAACTTGGGCAGAGGAACCAGAACTCCGCCGGCCAGCATAAACATGCGTACTCCGTACCGCCAGATTCACAATCAGTGTACATCCACGCAGGGTTTATTCTTAATACCTGCTGACTCATGCCTGGCGCCCTGGCTGTTTTCATCAGGTTTCTGCCCAATGTGGAACGAGAACTTCCAGTTCGACATTCACGTGCCTGAGCTGACCCTCGTGCGCTTTGTGGTGGAGGACTACGATTCCACCTCTCATAACGACCTAATCGGACAGTACACGGTACCTTTCTGCAGTCTGCAAAACGGTGAGTCCGCCTGCATGCGACTATTACATGCAAACAGAAAACAAGCGAGTACTATTCTAATATTTAGTAATAATTCAGTCTAACAGGATCATTCTCTTCTATGTGAACGTTATTTTACACGTGTTTTGGCAACACATTGCTTCCTTCAAGCATAATTAAACACTTCTATCAGGGTTTTGATCTTGTAGTAGAAACAGGAGCTGCTGTAGACTCCAGTTTGCTTGACAGCCAGGGAGGCTTAGAGTAATGAGTCTAAAATATTGTCCCTTCCCAGCTTGTCAGATCAGTCGCTTTCAGCCAAATGTGCACTTTATAGAGTATATTTTTTCTTCTCATCACAGAAAAACCAATACGTTTTGAGCAATATTATTTTTCTTGTGGTGGAAACGGTCTCACGTTAGGGGAAATTGTAACTCAGAGATGTTCTGAAGGCCCACCAAGCTAGGCGTCTGGGTCCACGTGCAGACCAAGGCATCTGCGCAGGCCATGTGCCGTGCTCACTAGTGACAGACAGATACACGGTACACTGAAACGGTTTGAACAACAACCCCACCCCGCTTTCATTTTCAAATCGTCCTCATTTTGTAGATCAGGGTTGGCAAGTATGATCTCATCCTGGTCCTCTTTATAATCGCAGACAACGAGAAGTGTGCAGGCAGAGCAGTAACGGCTTTAATGATGTTTCCAGCCTTCATAGATTGTGCCCGTTTAGAGGAGGTCGTCTTTGTGGAGCAGGGTGAACACGCTCCTCTAGCTTTCCGTTGTTTGCATGCTCAGAAGATCCTTTAATGCAATGCCACCTGTGCTTTTCACAGCAGAAGAGGAGCAAGATTTTGAAACGGAAAGATAACAGAAACCTGTTTTGTGCAACCCCCCCCTGTTCCCCTCAGGATACCGACACGTTCCCCTGCTCAACAAGAATGGAGACCTCTTCCCCTCGGCCACGCTCTTTGTCCACGTGATGGCGGTGGACGCCGAGTAGGCCCCGCCCACACCAGTCACGACCAGCTCCAGGCCGCTTTGCTGCAGCTGCCTGCCTTTGCCGATCACAGAGTGCGGGACATCTCCACACCATGTGCGGCTCAGCTGGCCCTTTCTGCTTCCTCTGCCCAATCAAAGCAGCAATTCGGTGACTTACTCATCACAAAAGCCTCGTTCACTGTGGCAGACACAGACTGTTTAATGAGTTTTTGATTAGAACCGTGTTTTAGATGGGTTTAAATCGTTAAAATATATATATATATTACGTTGAAAAAAGTTTTAAAAAGTATTTTACAGGTATGTCAGGCTTTTTTGTTGGGGGGGTATTGAAGGAGGAAAAACAACCTCGGTGTTAGTGAAGGTACAGTTACTACTGTAACTGAAATTCTTTTTAAGAAGAATCGATGCCATTTTTTTTTTTCTTTCATGGTCACGGGTGCAAATTGGG
>JABJVR010048924.1:0-23173 GCA_025773905.1 Chitala chitala | reverse complement strand
GTCAAACATTCCCATAGACACACTCCTAAACCTTGTGGACAGCCTTCCCAGAAGAGTTGAAGCTGTTATACCTGCAATATAGGGTGGGCCAACTCAATATTGAACCTTATGGACTAAGACTGGGATGTCATTAAAGTTCATGTGAGTGTAAAGCCAGGCGTCCCAATACTTTTGGCAATATAATGTATCTCTGCCTTCTGAATTTCTTGGGTGACATGGGGAGGTGCTGTGTTTGAGGGGGAGCAGTGTGGAAACCAGAAACAGCCTGAGCAAATTTGTCTTCTGAAAACTGTAGGTGACAAAGATAGCAATTCTGGCAGGAGTGCAACTGGCTTTGAATCCAATTTAAAGTAATTTATCCTCCTCCTGTTATTACCCAGCACTGTTACTCTGTCTGCGCTCTCAGGTACGAATGGAATGTAACCGAGGCTCAGTCTTTTGCAGAGTTAATACAGCTACACTGTTTCTGCTATTATAATACGCACATGTTGAATTAATGAACCATGAAAAGGCTGTCCAGTGCACTGTCAGAGGAACGTTTTTGGCCCTCACTATCACTGCAGTGAGTGCAGATGTCAAGAGTCGCAAAAAGAGAGATGGATTTGTATTTATAATACAGGGAGTTCATCAACTCACACTGTGGGGGAATGAAAGACGTGAGAGAGTGAAGATCAGACTAGAACTGACTGCTCAGCACACTAAGCTGTTTGCATGCAGATGATGCAATGCAGAAGAAACTACGAGAATGCTGAACCATAATTACTGAGCACAGCACTGACATTAAACCTGCAAGCTCTAGTACTAGACAGCTTTGTATAACAAGGTCAATTAAAGAACAACAATAAAGCAAAGTTTATAGGTACAGTTGGTGTACATGTTCGTACACTGAAAAAATGACAGCGTAGCTACTGTACGAAAAAAGTTAGATTCAGTACATATAAAATTAACTTTATGTGGTATGTCTAAAAAAGTAATGTAACTTTTTGATCAAGATGGTTATGAAGCTTGAAAAGCACAAAAAAAAAATGGTAACTCCAGTGCTGTGGAGTCAGTACACAAAACCTTTGACTAGGACTCCTGAATTTATTTGTACCACCGACTTCAACTTCACGACTCTGACTCTGCAGCAATTGTCTAAATTCTGACCATGTTATTATTCCTATAATAAAATAACATCATACGAATATAACAGGATACAGTAAGTAAAACAACATAATTTTATATAAACGGGGACACTTTGTTAACTTCTGATGGCTGGTCATATTGGCCCAAATTTTAGGTGTACCAGTCTGCAGGCCTGGCTTAGGCCCTAATGTTGAACATTATTTTGGGGGTCAACATACCCAGTGAATACAGGCATAAACCTGTTTTACAGCTCTAATTTTTAAAGGTTGATTTATAAGCTGGACTGACTTGTATGCCAGCATGTACAGTACATTTAGTCATAGACAGTACATTTTTACCTATTACAACACCAGTAACACAATAATTGCTTACTATGACTCCACAGCCCTGGTAAACACTAAAGATTAATTTGATGTACAGTGAGCTGCAGCTCCGTCTGCATCACTTAAGCGCGCACACACACACACACACACACGGAAATAGCCTGTTGTCTGACATGCTTCTGGTTCCCTCACAAGAAATTATGGTATCCAATTAAAACCACTTCCAATATGAAATGAAAATGGCCCTTCCCAGTCCCAGATCCAGACTCAAGTTCATATTAGAATTTTAGAAGATGAAAACATGGAAAATTACAAGAGAAAGATTTATAAATGAATGTATTAAATGTTAAAAATGCAATTTTATGCAATCAGTGTTTTTTGATAGACTTCTTGTTATTTATTATAGCTGTTGAAATCAGTCCCAATAGTGAGATTTGTAAAAGAGAGACTCAGAAGCATTTTGACCCAGGGGCACTTGGAGGCCTTTTTACTCGTGATCTGAAAAAGAGATTCTTCTATCCTTGAAAAATGATGCCGTAATTTACAAACTTGCAGAAACCAGCGCACAACGTATGTGCTTGTTAACAGTTTAGAGTTGGAGATCTTGAAATATGATGACCTATCCAAAAATATTCAAATGGAGGAAGTGTTAATTCCTTAACTTTTGAACTACTCTGCAATTCACTTAACTTTTTTAAAATTACTACAACTTGTCATTTTGTTCATTTATTGTTTATACTTTAGAAGACCACTTATTTAGCCATAATTTTGCCTAAATATCACTTAATATTTTCTATGTTTACAATAAAATCATATTCAGAAGACATAAAAAAGTATCAACATTTTTGTGCCCCCCCACCTACAAAAGAGGCCAGTCTGAGGTATGAGACTCCCAGGCTGAAAATTTGCCTCACTTCAGCCCTGCTAAGTGCTGAAAACTGACTAGCTAAGTGACTGGCTAACTTTTTGTCCATGATCTGAACGGATTGCAACTACTTACTAATTTTTTTCCTTTCTTACTTCCGTCAACAACCTATTTTCCTCAGGCATGTTGAAACTATGTCCGTCTGTGGGCTTGAAAGACTGACATAAATTAGGTGCCAACTAGAGAAGCAGTAACCCATTAAACATTTCAAAAACACTCAAGCTCTTTTTCCCCTCATTTCAGTGATGTTGGAGTGCTTCTTTCAGATTACTGGTTTTCTTTTTTTTTTGTGGTTTTTTAAAAATAAAAAGTGTCAAGTGAACAGGTTGTAAATTAAGCAAAAAAAAAAAAAAAAAAAAAACACTATAATGACAAACACAGCGTCACCAGAGATCCCGATCGATACTCCTCAGGTGTCGCTGAGATATGTTTCGTATTCAGGAAACCAGTCTTACGTGTTGCAAAAACTCGGCTTGTCAAGCTGTTGAAAATCAGTAATACAGGATTTTTAAATAAAACGAAAAATAAATATATTCTTTTGTGTTTCATAATTTATGATCATGTCACATCACAGAGTTACAGTGAACAAAGTCTGGCTTGCCTCACTGAATAAATTGTAACTTGACTTTTACACCTAAACTTTACTACTAATATCACTGTTGACAGGCAAAGAATTGACTGAATTGAATCTGAAATATTTTCCATCGGTCTGATTTATTTTCATTTTTTACTAAAGTATTGACAGTACCATACTTAAATATTCTCCAGTGCAGCTTCAAAAAACCCATGTCCGTGTGCACAGTTCTTGTAGTCAAAGTGGGAGAAGAAAAAAAACAGTTTAGGGGTTTAACAAAACAGGTCTGTATGATGAAATGTTATCGTTAAGACGTTTGAACTCTCTTCCACTGGCAACACTATTTTCAGAACATGTACACTGGTCAGTTGTGTGTTTTGCCTGTTTGTGCCCCTGATCCTACAGAATCATTTGCTCTTTCTGAAAACTTGCGAGCAGCTTCAAACAGCCATGGTGAATCATTTCCTTTCAAAATTTTGCACTTCAGTTTGCATCAGATGCTGTATATATTTGAAATGCTCTAGGGATACGCAAGTTTTTCTTTTTAAGATGGGTTAAGCTTCCTCAAAGTTAACAGAATTATTTAACTTCTTTTGAATAAAAACATTTTGTCCATTTCCTGCCACTAGTCACTGAAAACAAGTCAGACAAGTTGAAGTGTAAGTGTAAGCTTGAATCCTCGCATCAAAGTGCACTTGGGTTTTTACTCTGGTTCCACATGAGCTTCCCCTCCATGGCATTTAGGTCTGTTTAGAGGCCTTAACCCCTAGCAGCAGGAGAACACTGACTGTGATCACAATCCGGTGCTAAACAGGGATAATGGCACACTGTCTGAATTGTCCTGTATCCTGAGTACAGAGCAGCACAGGCTGAAAATGGGCATAGCTCAAGTCCTCGTGGTGTTTGGTTTGGCACACTGATGGAACCATCAGGAGGATGGACTCTGCCCTTGGCCAGGGAGGTCTGTCAGTGTTAAATGAAGAATTCAACAGAATTTGTTACATGGTGGAACAGCAGAACCAAAGTAGAAGGGCCATTTGGTCAAAGGACATGACCTTAGCTGCTGTTGCTCTGCAGTTCACTGCAGGGCAGTTTGTCATTAGCAAAAAAATCCCATCAATTCCTCAACCCAGCTGCAGTGGAGTGTGTCATTAACAAATAATCCCATCAATTCCTCAACCCAGCTGCAGTGGAGTGTTTCATTAACAAATAACCCCATCAATCCCTCAGGCCAGCTGCAGTGGAGTATGTCATTAACAAATAATCCCATCAATTCCTCAACCCAGCTACAGTGGAGTATGTCATTAACAAATAATCCCATCAATCCCTCAGACTAGCTGCAGTGGAGTATGTCATTAACAAATAATCCCATCAATCCCTCAGGCCAGATGCAGTGGAGTATGTCATTAACAAATGATCCCATCAATTCCTCAGCCCAGATGCAGTGGAGTATGTCATTAACAAATAATCCCATCAATCCCTCAACCCAGCTGCAGTGGAGTATGTCATTAACAAATAATCCCATCAATCCCTCAGGCCAGCTGCAGTGCAGTCTATCATTAAAAAAATTACATCAATCCCTCAACCCCAATATATACCTGACTGAAGAAAAAACCTACCTTATTCCAGATCTATTGAAATAAATGACCCATTGGCGTCTTTATCCAAGGGACTGACAGCAGTAAATAGCTTCTGTTCTATCACTGCTGTTGCGTTAAGGTACAGCATATAGAAGAAAGACATTATACCTACAATTTAAGCATCTACTTCCATAATTGCATCTGCTGGCTATAGACTGTGGGGAAAAAAAACTCATATCTTAAATCTGTTATTTTCCAGTTGGTTTTCTACACTTGTGTCTAAGTCTCACATGGTAAGAAAATGGACTCTTTAATTGTGACAATAGATTATGTCGTCATAATCTAAAAGGTAACATTCATCCATTGCTTTGAAAAAAAGAAATGATTATTTTTTTGGTAACAAAGTACCATTGACTTTAACATTGACTATTTCTTGTCATTTAAAAATTTTAGCCATTTTCTAATTGCAAAATAGATTAGAGCACTGTAATCATTTCTAGCTGAGTCCCTTGAACCTTAGTGCAACATTTCCCTCAGGTAATTTTGAGGATTACGACCTTTAATGAGGTTCCAGGACTCTTTATGCAAGATGATTTATAAAAATCAAATTTCTACTATAAATCCAAATATGTTGTAGGTATGGTATAATGTACCTGTGCTGTCCATGGATTAGTGAAAATGTTGTACACTTTCCCTTTTGGGTACTTCTCTATGTCTGTGGCAAAAGCCTTTAATTACAATGACCCTTAAAAGAAATACAATCAAACCTACCAGTTTATCAGTTTATTAGATACAGTTTAGCAGTTTACCAGCTGTTATGCATCGTTTTACCATTCAACTGACCCAATCAGGAATTCAAAACAGTGATATAATTAACAAAACACAATTGTCATTTATATGATGTGCAAAACCTTTCCTATTTGCAGTGACACTTATAAATACACACAAAAGGAAATTTTTGAATCACAAATTCTTCATCCTTTTACATACTAAATATTTTCTGTCATAAAGTACACATACATATGTATATGTCAACCTCAGGAAGAAGCATTTACTAAGTATAAAATATGTTCCTTCTACATCATCAGAATAGTAGGAATACAACGTAATCTAGTCAATCTAAGGAGGGATTCACTAAATGATTATGAAGGTTTCAACAACAATTTGCCTGTATTTATTATATAAAAGTGCTGTAAACAGAGGCAACCCTAAAGGCACTGCATACCTTCTGCCTATAAACCCTTTGCATCACCATAAAATATATACTGATAACAGCAACCTGTTCCACGAGCTGAAGCTGTTCTCTGTGGGAACAGCCCAGGTAATTTTATGGCATGTTTACACCAGCAACATGACCTAATTGTGTTTTAGTAAACTCAACCTTTTACCTGCTGTAGCATCAAAGCCCTACACGTAAAAAAAATGGGGGTGGGATGGGAGTAGGCAAAGCACTGGACAACAACAGATCCACTGAGCGTGACAAAGGCAGTTTATCAAGTGCATTGCTTCAAACTCACTTCCCACAAACTGCTGCTCTTTGTTGTATGAACAGGGCACACCGAGAGATCCTTCACTTGATAACTCCTCTATGTACCTGTGCCCCGGGCCTGATAGTCAGAAGGCAAAACAAACGATAAACATAGCACTGAACCCACAGCAGCATCAAAAGCTCTGCTGTGTGAACTGCCACTACACTCGTAAAGCTACACCAAATGCAACCAGAATGGATAGCATTCCTTACTACACTAAAATCTGAGGTATGTAAAAAAATATATATATATCAGCTGTAATGCATCATACACACACACACACACACACACACACACACACACACACACACACACACAACTATCATCAGAACGTTTCCCAACCAGAAGTCGTGGGTGGATAAAACCATTTGCTGTGCTCTAAAATCCTGCACCAATGCCTATAAAAGACAGGCTCACCACTAGGAACATGGACAAGTACAAGGCCGAGTCTTACAACGTATACAGAGCAGTAAAGAAAGCAAAATTATGGTATGGAATGAACATGGAATCACAGTTCAGATGAAGCGACTCCAGGAGCCTATGGCAGGGACTGAGAACAATAATGAACTATAAAACAGCATGCTCTAGAACAATGAATGCGGACGTGGCTCGGGAGGACGAGCTGAACACCTTTCACGCTCACTTTGAGGCTGCAGCCAACAGTGTTAACAGTACTATCAGTGTTAATGGCAGCATACATGCAGAGAGTGTCAGAGCCAATAATGCCTTCACTTTCTTGGAGCATGATATAGGGAGGGCGATCAGGACGGCCAACACAAGGATAGCAGCGGAGCCAGACAGCATCTCAGGTCAGGTGGTTAGACCCTGTGCTAACCAGCTAGCACCGGCGTTCACAAACATTTTTGACCTCTCCCCGACACAGGGAGTAGTCCCCACATGCTTTAAACATTCCGTCCTTTCCCAAAGAAACCCCAGCCTGCCTTTCTCAATGACTATCGCCCAGTAGCCCTGACCTCAGTTGTAATGAAGTCCTTTGAAAGGCTGGCAGAGACTTCATCACGACTTCATTACCTGACACCCTGGACCCATTGCACTGCCCTGCATAATATTAGCTGTTTAGAAAATTTAGATGTGCCCTGTAAGTGGTTGTTTTTGACATACCAGTATTTAATTTGGTTCTATCACATCAGGTTTAGTACAAATGCGCTGTCATATATTACTTTCATTTAGTAAGCTGAATTCTATTTGCTGCGTTTGACACGTAATATTTAAATTTATATTTCAACATATCATTTTTATTATTTTTGGATATACAGTGGTACCTCGGTTTACAAACTTATTTTGTTCTGTAGCAGCGTTCATAAACCAGAAAATTCATAAACCAGGGCATTCGGAAACAAGGGTACCAGTGTATTATACAGTGCATAAATTAATATATTTTCGCCTGTAGATTGTTTAACGAACTAAAATACAATTACAATGCCTTGACAACATAAGAACTGTCTATATATTGTCTATTACATACACAGGTGTTTTACGATGACTGATCAGAAGAACATTTGTCAAGCAGTCTTACTTTGCCTACTTTGAATGCAATTTAGGTCACCAAGATAACACTTGGGCACTGCATACAGTTTGCAAATCCTGTGTTGAAAATTTGAGGCAGTGGTATAATGGCAAAAGTAAAAGTACGACAGCCATCTAATACTTTCAATGATTATTTTTGTATGACAAATGTTCATGGCTTCAGTGAGAAGAACAGGCAAAAAACTGTTTATCCAAACATTCCATCTGCTATACATCCAGCTCCTCATTCCGATGATGTTCCAGCTCCATCAGCACCTGCAAATCTTCCAAGCTACGACTCCAGCCCTGCACTAAGCTGTTAGTCTGAGGATGATGGCGATGAAGAATACAGACCTGAACAAGATAATTAACCAAAACTCTTCTCACAAACTGACCTTGATGATTTAGTGAGAAACCTGGATCTGCCTAATGAATCTGCTGAGTTGCTAGGTTCTAAAAAGGAGAGAAATGTACTAGCTCCAGGTATTATTTTTGCCTGGTATACACACCGTGAGGAGGAATTTCTTTACAAGGGTTTAGTGTATGAAAGCTGATGGAACTGTTTTATGATACCAGGTTATTGTTGAGCCTTAAGTGTCACAAGCCAGCACCTCGACACAAAAGAATGTCTAAGAAGAGACAGTTTCATAGCATTTCTTGACTAATGAACAGCATAACTAAATGACAATATTTTAACAGTATGCATACTATACATAAGTCAAATGTAATGTATTGGACCTAACTTGCTATGCCAAGTTGTTTAAAAATGTGACGTTTGGGACAAAAATGGTAAACATATTCTGAAAAAGCACAAAAATCTATTAGAATCACATAACAATTTGAAAACAACTCACAAAAAGTGTTCATTTTCATGGTCGTGTTACAATTCATATACCATTGCAATTGCTTTAGTGATGACACCATCACACACGCTGATTCCTCTGGACCCCAGGAAAGGAAATTCTGTTAAAATGCTGTTTGGTGACTACAGCTCAGCATTTAACACTATAATTGCCTCCAAGCTCACCACCAAGTTCGAGAGCCTGGGACTTGATCTGTCCTTGTCTCTGTAGATGTCTAACTTCCTGACAGACATACCACAAACAGTACAGGTGGGCACATATGGGTCACCTTCCCACACACAGCACTGGAGCCCCCAGGGTTGTATCCTGAGCCCCCTGCTGTACTCATAGTACACTCATGACTGCTTGGTCACTTCCAGCTCTAACACCAGCAACACAGAGGAGTTGACAGTGGATTTCAGCATGAAGCAGAAAAGAAGCTACCATCTCTGAAAAATCAATGGGACCCCAGTGGAGAAGGTGAACAGTTTCCAGTACCGAGGTGTTCACGTCACACAGGACCTCTCATGGGCCTGTCACACTAACACAGTGTTGAAAAAGGCTCGCCAGCATCTCTACCATCTTAGACACTTAAAGGACTTTAAACTGTCCTATAAGGTACTCAAGAACTTTTGCAGCTACAGCATTGAGAGCACCCTTATGGGAAGCATCACAGCTTGGTTTGGGAACAGCATCAAGCCAGATAGGCAGGCTGTCTAAAGGGTGGTGTGATCAGCTGAGCACACCATCCACAATGAGCTTATTTACAGTATGTGGTGCTGGACTAAGCACAGAAAGATAGTGAAGGACGTCACCTCTCTTTTGAGGTGAGGGAAGCATTTCTGCTCCCTGAAGGCCAATACAGAAAGAATGAGGAAGAGATTCTTGCCACAGGTTATTCAGACCCTCAACAGGAAAACCCCTAGGACGGGAACTCGAACGCTTTGCACGATAATCATACCCCCCTACCTTCCTGTCAATGTTTACACAGTACATTGTATTGCACATCAGCTGCACATCTGCGCTTTACTCTTCACTGCTCCTGTCAGGCAATCTTGTATTTCTTGTATATCACAGTGAATATTTCTAAGGTTTCTAAGTTTTTGCCATTGTTTCTGTTTTTGTAGTAATATAATTAGTATTAGTAAGGTGGTAGTGCTACATAATAGTATTAATCACGTTTTTTTCTATATGCATTTATGTCTTTCTTCTCTAAGTGTTTAATAGAATTTATTCAACAAGAAATATTATATTGTGCCACAGACAGTCAAAAAAAGCACATTGCACTATATACAGCTGCGCATGTGTCAAAGTTTGAGTCTGAATTTTAAAAGTCCATGAACTTGAGATGTGTATCTCTTATAGGCACGGTAATAATCATGCGCATTAGCAAGACCTAAAAGATCTCTGCTGGGACGTGACCTAATGGGATGAAATAACCTTTCTATTACAAGTGGCCATTTTTCCCCACATTAGATGCATAACTAATATTAACTGACCTTTAACATGTCTTTAAAGCGAGGACTACATAACACAGGACGACGCAGTAATACAAAACCTATAAAAAAATAAAGGAATTTTTCTTCTTCCCTCCGATGCCCTCCCCCAACATTTACTTCAGTGGTCCATTATGTTATGGTGTCAGTGGTTCCATTTAAACTTTCACCACAGGTCGTTCCTTCAAGGTCTGCTATTCCTCCACTCTGTCACATTTTCCCTGCTCCACCCATCTACAGTGTATACAGAACACTCTGCCAGCACAGGACACTATAAACACCAGCATTCACACAGTGCCGTTTTCAAGGGGGGGGAATTAATAAAACACAATTTCCTTGAATATTGCTCACAGTTTTCTAAAAAGCACAGTATTAAAGAGATTTTAGAAGAAAGAGAAGACCTTATTCATAGACACTGACATTTACCTGCATGTTTTTGCTGTTTTGCATCATACTAAATTATCAACAATGTCATTAATCTCTATAGGATATGAACTGTGCTGCACCAAGTGATGACAGTTTTTTTTATATGTGTGTGTGTGTGTGTGTATATATACGCACTTGCACATGTATGTATGCGTGTGTTTGTGCAAGCCAGTTTTGAACCAGGGACAGGTGTAGCAGCAACAGGCAGTGTTTCAATGCCAGCTGAATGCTAATGTCATGTGAACTGGATATTTCTGCACACACTTTTGACTTTGTTTTTTTGCTTTTGAACAATAACGTCACCATATCAAAACATCTTCCACTCTGCCAACTGTGTTGTTTGACTTTTGTGGAAGGAGAAGAACAAGCTCTTGTAATGTGCGAATGGATGACTGCACCTTGTGATGCTGACAGCTGTTTACCTTGCTCCCTCATCCTTTCGCTCTCTTGCAGACAACCTGTGACAGATGGTGCAGTCATTCTCTGCACGGCACAACCCAACACCCATAAAGGCTGCCGATACAATGGATCAAGCTTAGAACAAGAGGCTTAAAAAAGGTTCAGCCTGGTTTCTTTTCTCCCCCTCAAGCACCATCCCCTTCAGAAAGTAATTCCTTAGAGGGAATGAAGGCGACACAACTGAGACGAGTTTGTTTCAGAAGTTCTCCAGCGAGCTCTTCAACACACTGAGAAACCTTGATCATCTCACAGTGAATACGACCTGCTAAGTAGCTAGTGCCATGTCTCTCACACTGTGGACACACAACTTACAGACACATGCGGATGCCTTCCTGCTTGTCAAAGGCAGCGCTAGTTAGCCTGCGTTCAAGAGGCCAATCACAGTAAAGTAGTGTCTTCCATGAGACTGCAGAGTTTAGATACCCATGTGGGTAACTATAAAGTGGATTTTGAAAAAGCCAGAGCCCTGAATTCGAGCTCCCGCTAAGAAAAGTGTGACCTTCTTTGGCCGCTAAGTTTGTGGCACTGCATGTACTTGATAGCCTCGGTGCGTAGGCTCCAGTAGAGCTCATACTCTGTGATGGACTGTGCGTTCTGGCAAACGGAGCAAGAAGGCAAAACTATATATTACCTTCTTTTTTTTCTCCACATCTCCAATAAAATTGCTGCAGGAAAATCCCGACTGAGGCTCTCAAATGAGCCGTTCTCCCTCTGGTTAAGCACATGAGAGGCCAGGCCACAAAAGGAAAGCCCTGCAATGTCACGGGGCCAAGAACGTCCAAGCAGACGCTGTGTTCCGTAACATCAAGGCTGTAATAGGAAACACATGAAGCCCGAACCTACAGTGCTGAAGTGACAGCAGGAGTAAAGTGAAGTCTGAATAGGCCCACAGGCTCATACAGTATCCTTGGTTCCAAAAATCTTTCATATGCACCCTCCTTTATTATCCTGTATACCTTTGTTTGTGACAGTGCCTGGTTAGCATTAGCATTAGGATTCACAAAGGCTCCTTTTTCTCAATCACCTTTAACAGTGCATATTAACATTCATAAATGCCCTGTTTTACTAGCCATGTGTATAAAAAGTGGGAAAGCAGGTAAATCCTACTACTACAGTAGGCTTCTCATTTGTATTGGTATTTGACATCCTGTTCAATTTCCACAACAGTGCCACTCATTTGTATCGTTGAACCCCACACCAGTCAAAAACTGGATATATATGAATGGTGTACACATACAAGGTTGTATACATGCAGTGTCAGAAAATGTATAGAACAATCTGCCCATGGTGAATTTATGGGATGCAATTTCTTTTTCAAATCTTAAAACACCATCATGACTGTATTGCTGTGAAGTACTCATCATATTACAAGCAGCTCAGATCAGAAGTTGATACAAGGACAGCAGCACTTCCAAATAAAGGCTAAAGAAACAAGGGGTCAGTGGAGCTGTGTTTCTGGCACCAGTGTCACACAAGCAGCTGACTTAGAAGGGCCTCATTAGTGGCCCTGGCCGAGCTACATCCAAAGACCAAAAGCTGTGATCACCTCACAGGACAGTGCTAATGGCAACATGTGGTGGGACATCACTCGCCAAACTCTGATCACACTGCACACTGTTTGTGAGACAAGTAAGTAACAGTAGCGGGTTTTCTACTGTCGCGAGGACTGTTGTGCGCTTTTGGAACACATCAACTGGAAGTATAACGTCAGAAAAAGTTGTGGGCTCTTCATTCATTTTAGTGAAGTGGAAGAATAGACAAGCATCAGCATTCATGTAAGGGCAGAAGCAGCATACAGTATGTAAATGTGCCAACTCACCAAGGGATCCACAGTATAGAATGGAAAAGAGAGGCACACAGGTGTGTCTGTGTAGGAACATATTTACTAATGAACACATTGCACTAATGAGACAAACATTTGACCAGAGCTCATCTACAACAGGCCACCATTAAAATACACACTTTTATAAACATACTGTCTCCTGAGGACCCACTGAAATGCACCATGGCTTTGAAACTTTCATGCTGATTCAAAGGCATCAGCGCTAGACAGAGTAGCAACACTGCGCTGAAAAACAATCTTGAAGGGCAAATCTAGAGAAGAGGAAAGAACAAAGTTTTTGGATTTAAATCCTCAAAGAATTCTGCAGAGAACATGACACATGCACAGAGTTCAAAAGGAATCAGTGAGGAATGCATGGATATCTACAACAATCTCTTACTGTGCTGTCTATGAAAAACAAGTCTACTGTTAAGAATAATGGCAATGTGGACAATCACGATGAGCTGGAATGACGTTTCAGCAGTGTTCGCCAGCTAAGAGCACGTACACAAAATAAGCATTTTGTACATGCATTTTGAGGTTAAAGATTACTAA
The DNA here is from genome assembly GCA_025773905.1 of Chitala chitala. Lineage (NCBI taxonomy): Eukaryota > Metazoa > Chordata > Actinopteri > Osteoglossiformes > Notopteridae > Chitala > Chitala chitala. Next base: position 9,990 of record JABJVR010048924.1, on the reverse strand, counting down.
AAGTGAATCAACAGCTTAGTATTCCATTTTCCTCGCTAAGAAAATGAGCTTTCCTCAAGTATTTACCTAAAAAATTGTGCTGAAACATTGACACTGCATTTAGATTACATCTGAATGTTCCTAAAAACAATAAAATTAAAATAAGGTTTCCACGAAAAAGATGTCGGATTTACACACCAGATTATTTGAAGATGAAAGTCATTAGGGAATTTACTAAATCCTAAAATCCTGAGATTTAGTGAAGCCACAGAGCATGTAATTCCCCGCAGCAGAAACGGCGTATTCTTCAGCCCACTTAGCATCTTCACAGTGATCAGCCAAGACAATTACATACAAGCAAGCAGTGTGCAGATGCATGAGATGTCAATCATTCTGTGCCTCACTAGAAAAGCACTCCTTAGGGCTCCAGTTTATTTGCCCCAAACTGGGAGAGGAACTGTTAACATTCAATTAATGCAGTTCCAGTCATATCACACTTGTTAATAGTGCTTAAATCGATGATGATTAATGCAAAAACACTAGAAGGAAATATTCTCAATCAAATATTCATCATTAAATGTATAAAGCCCCAGAAAAAGTACTGGGTCTGCATCATAAAACAAACCTGAAAATGTTCAATTCACAGGTTTTCATACCGGATAATTTGCCCAAAGGTGAGCTAGAACCATCCAATGGTTGCCAAGAAACCAGAAAAATCTACAATAAATACAGCAGGATAGATGTCTAGTATAGGAGCAGACAGCTTTAAATGAAGAAAGGAAAGGTCCTGCGACCTGGAATAAAGTTATAAACAGATGGAACATTTCAATTAATGTTTAATTTAGATCAGATTTTCCAATAAGGTGGGTGGGTTTTCTTAACCGGTACAAATGGGTGATGGAAAGCACCCAACCTTCCCCTCTCTGATCCTAATATATTTAATGTATTACCCTCGATGTTACAACACATTTGAGCATAACATTCATACACCATTTCCAGTGGCAAAAAAGAAACACCATGAAACCTTGGGTATATTATGTATATTATGGTTACCGTTTGTAATGTAAAGTTAATATAAAACAGGCAATCAGCAGTAGGGTGCAGCAGTGCCTCCTGTAGTTGAAAGAGATTGCATAACACCCAAGTTACCCCTAAAGAAACCCATTAGCTGCAGCACTTCAGTTGGTACACACTTGCACGTTACCCCTCTCAAACAGCACCAGCTACAGCTTTATGAAACCACTAGGACCTGATTGTGCATCTCTGCAACATGCTTCACCCACACACCGTCGGCGTCTGACTTCTGAGAGCCTGCATAAATCAATTATTTTCAAAACGGTGGCAAAAAAAGGCCAGGAGAAAACTAAGGCCCTTCACCACACAGCTGCGAAGCGCAAAATGACATGAACTGGCAAAACCCGGGCCACGGCCAAGTTCTTCAAACGCCCCCGTCAGAAACGCACCTGGCTGTGAACTCAAACATCCCGGATTGTTCGGAGGAGAGCACTTAGCCGGCATCGCGGAGGAGGAGCTGAAGAAAAGGTCGCGTTTCCAGACACATCACAGACTAACACGAGGCCACAATCCGAGATGTAGCTCAAGAACACCGGGTCTTTAGTCGGTGCAGCACAAAGGCTCTCCGCTTAGAGAAGCCTTACAGCTGTTCGAGGTGCTCAACGCTTCCACACTTCTCATGGCACAAAGCAGACTTGCAGTGCTAAGATAAAGGGCTGTTACGATAGCTGAAATCCTAGACTTTCTTACAAAAGTAAATAAACGGTTTGCCTAAAACACAAAGTGTGGAATCATGTACAACTTGTAAAACCATTTTCATGCATTGACTTTACAGAATCTTATCTGTAAAAATGGTTGACTCGTAATAACATTTTAGAATTTGTCACAACTCAGTTTTGTTAAGTGATAGCTTTCCATTTTTAACATGTCAGTACAAAAGGCGCTGAATGAGTAGCTGTACATAAAACAGGCAAAACAGAAAACCTGCAACTAATAAATGCCTTACAAACAAATCCCACCATTTTGCTGTCAGTCAAACTGTCTAACCAGCCTGTAGGAACACACTGTAAACCTGTTTTCCCAACAGTAAAACTGACTGCTGTGTTCACTCCCATTATTCAAGCTTGGCTTCAAAGACCCACATGTTGCTCCCATCTGCTCCCGCATCACATTACAAAGTTAATTGACTCCCTGATGTTTTATTAAGTGTAACGGTTAATTTAGATTTAAAAAATAGCAAGGAAAACGCTAATTCTAATTAAAGGTCAGCTGACATAAAATGTCTTATGAATGCCAGATAATGAAGTCTTACTTATTTTACAAAACACTGGTTTTGCTGAAAACAATTCTGATAGAGACTTAAAAAAGGCACAAAATAATTATTTCAAGATCAGAATGATTCAACCTTCAGATGGTGTATAACTATACAAATATTATATATACGCACAGCTATGGTACATATATATTACATGCACAGATATTTCTACAGTTCTTTCCATTATCTACTGTAACACAACCTTACCTATTAAATCAGTGTTGTGTGGTGTCATTTCTGAAATGAACATTACACTTGTATAGTGCTTTTCAAGGCGCTCAAAGCACTTTACACAGGAAATATGAACTCTCCTCCACAGTGCGCCAGAAATCTCACCACATACCCACTAAATCAAACCAAATCAAACATGGGAATTATTAGGAGGCAAAGACTGATAAAGCCCATTGGGGAAACCTAGCCAGTTCACCTGAGAATACCCCTACTCCTTATAAAGAACATCCTGGGACTTTAATGACCACAGAGAATCCAGACCTCAGTTTTATGCCGCATCCAATACAGGTACCACTTTTCACAATACAATGTCCCCATTACAGTACTCCCTGCTGGTCTCCTTAGCATCACATCAAGCAGCAACCATAGCTTTTCCAGGCAGCCTCCCATCCAGGTGCGAACCAGGCCCAGCCATGCTTAGTTTTAATAGGCTATCAGACTCTATAGCTGCACTGTGAAAGCTGTTGGCTAGCTGCACTGTGTATCATGTGTTGAACCCCAAGGAGCACGCATGCATATAACAATTTCATTGCATCTTTTTCCACAACAATAAAATCTGAACTTAACCACTAAGCACAAGCCAATTATTGATAAGCTTGAAAGTTTAAAAAATAACATACATTCAGAGAACCAAGAACTTTTATGAACACTCAATAAATGACTTGTTTTGCTTAACCTTGCAGTCTGTTATAATCAATTTCAATTTAAATCCATGTGCACATTCAGAGAGCACACGGACCAAATCCAGGGCATGGGCAGAAATTAACCAAACTCGTCATGTACAAAATACATCTGATGAAAGTGACAAAGGCAAAAGTGGTTTTGACGTGAATGCACAGAAGCTCCAGGGGATCACAATAATGGGTCCAGACTGCAACAGGTTCCTGTGCAAAGCACGGCACCAAACCACAAGTTCTTTCAGAGGGGCTTCAAGAACACAGGTTCAGTTCCATGCCCAAACACTTTCCTGGATACATGTCCCTGAAGTAATTCCTTTAACACTTTTCCTTAGCTAATTTTTGTTTTCCAGTATATACAAGTATATACAGTAAAACATTCACACGCTTGTGATGAGCACAAACACTAGTGGAAAAGAAGCCTTGGAGAAAACATGGATACTACTGGTAAAATCAAAAGTTTAAAACAACATTAACATTAGCCATTCTAACATTTCTAGTCAGACAATGAGTAATCAACATCCACCTATAATCCAGTATATTTTTATTCAGTTGTATAGATGTTGTAGATATATTACAAAAACATAGATATATTACAAAAAATTGTATAGCCCTAGGGTGTAGCTATGAAAAGGGCATCAATTTCGATTTGTTACACACCAGGTGAAAATATCAAAAATATGACAGTATGTTCATGAGTTTCCACTAAGTTATTACCTTCTCTGTTAAAAAAATTAGAGTTAACAAAGCGTAAAACTAAAGCATCCTTGCAGAATTGTGTTTGTATAATCAGTTTAGCCAGGTTTGCATCAGAAAATACACGATATTAATTTTCAGTCATTTTGAAGCTCATTTTTTCAGCATCTGAATTCAATTTTAAAGCTGTTTAGGAACACAAAGCAAAAATGGGCATCCAGTAAATTTTCAAAAGAAAGTTAATCCTAAACACAGCAAAACGTCTTAAAGCTTGTTGCAAAAAGAAGTGTGCTATGAGCTATTGTATTTCTAATACAATTCAATTACAATTCAGTCAAATTTCCAATTTAATTACAGAAAATACATAGTCTTCAAATTTGCTGAAAATGTACAGTACTAAAATATTGAGAATGGTAAAATTAAGTCTTATTAAACTTTAGAACAGAAACATTAGTTCAAACAGTGAGTTTAAGCCAAACTTTAAAAGATGTATTACGCACATGCTTATAACGAATTTCAACAATACATTTTGAAAAACCATTAAAATGCTGATGAAGAAGTGAAATAATTATCAAATACCCATCCAGTGTTTATAGGTACCCTTCATCAGCCTCATTGCAGGAAATGTCTTGCAGGAAGGCAGTCTTGCTGGCACCCTTCATCAAATCATTGGAGCTAATTGCATTCAGGGAGATCCAGGTATCCCATTAACACTGTCAGGGGTTTGGACATGTTTATGAAGCATGACATGAACAAACAGGCTGCACCAGGCAAATGGAAAAATGCCAGATTATTAGCCTGGAGCTTTTAAATCCCACTGCAGCTACTGCTGTAACCTCAGAGGGGAATAACGTCATCATCGTGGACGTAAATCAGCAAAACTTCAATTTATGTTAGAGGCATTTTAACCGTTTGTAGGCCATGGCAGATCTGTAACTTGAAGACAAGGCTGTCCTTGCTGTTGTAGAAGCAGTGCACAGTAAACTGTGTTACAGATGCTGCCCCCCTCCCTATAACTGGGCACACCCCTGGATGACTGGTTCACTGTACAACATGACAAAGGTGGTGCTGGAAAGGAAATGAAGCAGAAGGCAGGAAGAGGAAGTAGGCTGGCAGGACTTGAGACATGTGGCCGAACACTGCAGAGAGGTGCCAAGAGGGAACGGCTCCACTAAACCTGTCACTGTGTAGACAAGTGAAGCAAGAGTTACAAAATTCGCTGGGGATAAAAGTCCACAGCCGATAAATGATGCAATAATAAAAAGCCAAAGGCAGAGGCCTACAGATTAAGTGGTTAGTGCACAGAACTCCAGCCGTGCCAGAGGAGGGCCGGTGTCCTTGACTCCGAGTATGCGACGTGTTTGATGGCGGCACTGCCACAGCTGAGCATCAGCACCACTAGCCTTCTCACGCTGCAATGTAACGCTATCTCTAAATTATACTGCACTAGCCTCATCTGCTGTTTGTTCTCGCTCCACTAAGTATTTTTAACACCCTCATCTATGACTCAGTGCTACATCAAAATTACCCGATTTAATGATTGCATGCTCTCGTTGATGACCTTTGTTATTAAATGCATACAACTGCAGCAGGAAGTACATTAACCTGCAGTCATCTGCCTAAAAAGCAAATGTAAATGTGACTGTACAGAGGGGACCAAGGCACGTAGTACTGATGTGCTGATTCACTTTAAATCTAACAATAACAGAGTAATATAATAAAGGACAATACACTACTGAGCAACATAACCGTTGTAACCGAAAACAATGAGAGATGTGCATCCAAACAGCAGGATGGATAGGGTATTTATGGCACCCAATGAGCTGTGAACTGAATGATATATGAATGTGAAATTCTGTCAGACATACAAATATGTATATACACCACACCAGAGAATATTTTTAACAGATTACACTGCTTCTGTGCTGTCAGATAAATGTTATAAATCTCTTACTGGCTATTTAAGTCACACCATGGAGGAATTTCTTTACAGTACTGCTTTTACACATTGTGTTCTATACATTTCAAAGGAATCTACTCATTCTTCTCAGTACTATCACATATGGATTTCTAAACCATGATCCACTAAGTTCTGTGCCTTAAACGTTTAAAAATTTTCCCATTTCACAGATGGTTTTATCCAAAGCAACATTTCACGTAGATGTTACTTTGTGATATTGGGTCTGTGCATTTAAAGTGGACAGCCACATGCGGGAAACTAGCTTTTGAGTGTCTTGCTTAAGGACACACCTGGCAGCTGGGCTGGGATTCAAATCAGGAGACTTCCCAGCTTGAGTCTACCCATTAAGCTACCAGGTCGTATTTTGATGGACAGTCACCTGCTGAGGAAGGAACAAGAATATTTATTCAAAATCTGAATTGTGTAATTTCACCCTGTCCTTTTCAATTTTTCACATAAAAAAAGGAAATGCATTTCACATAATTTGCCATTAAACCAGACATGGACCACTTTTCAAAGTGATAATTGTGCATTTAAAGCACCAGGACCATAGTCAAAAAAGGGAGCAACAAATTCAGTGACAGTAGCCATTTTTTCATCCAGATGTTTTGCATATTCAGTGCTCTATTTCTAAGTTGTCGAATAAACAAAAAGTGATTTTGTATGCCTATTCTTCAAAAGCGTTCTGTGAATAGAGTTAAAGGGTGATGACGATAAGCTGGTCTGCCAACCACCAAAGTCAAACAGAAAAATATAATATTAAACGTGGAGAGAAAAACAAAACATGGAGAGGACAGAAAGCACTGCTCTTGGGGAAATTCTCAGAATAGTCCTCAATCAGATGTACATACTCATATTAAATGCTAAAAAATAACGTGCATGGAACGATTGCAATTTCCTGTCTTTTGACCCTAGAAATGCATGCTTTCACGATCTCACATAAGGTACCATACGTCTAGGAATGCATGCAAAGAATTTCAGGCCAATAATAAAGTCTGAATTCACATACCAGCTTTGGGTGAAATGTTTTAGATTAACATCATCACCATGTCGTCATCAGAATGTAAATAACCTGTTTCCATCTGCAAACATCACACTATTTGTTTTCACGACTCATCCGCAAACCCCCATCATTCAAACACAAATTTTATAATTGAATTTTGAAGTTAACGCCAAATTTATATGATTCCATTCACATTCACAAAATTTTAAAATTCACATTAAATGTGTGGAGGGAAACGTGGCTAGTGACATTGAAAATACTGGTGCAACAGGCGTACTTCAGAAACTCAGTGTGGGCAAAAAAGCAAAGTCACCAGTATGACAGTATTAGTGTGGTGGCCCTTAAACAGCTGTGAAAAAGGTGACCGTCTCTGGGTACATCAAAGCTATTACCTCCATTTTGTTAATCTATCATGAACTCATTACATGCATAAAACGTACTGTCAGTATCACTTAGTGTGCTTGCAAATAGTAATATAACCCAAGAGATTAATTTATTGTCAGCGAACTGCTATCATATAATTATCATAAAGTCTTATTGGAAGGGACTAAATCAATAAAGGGAATGCTGTAAATTGTACAGCACTACCTGTCATGATCTATTCTTTATATCATCACAATGTGGGACATTCATTTAAACATTACGTATCTTCTCTGCTTACACATTCTCATTACCAGCATTTAATAATGAAAGATTTACACTGCTTTTGACTTACAACCTACCAGTTTTTTTCCATCACTGCATAATACAAATGTTTTAAATTCCATTAAACTTTTAAGCACCTCTGAAACTCTGGCATCGAAAACATCATGAGAGGTTTGAGTTATATTGCATCTGACCTGGACAAAATAAATCTGGCCAAAACAGAAATCAGAATGTTGGGGTATTATTTAAATCCATACTGAATCCAATACTTCAGTGCTAAAATGGCTACATAAAGAATATTTACGTATCTGACACACAAGAAAGAGTCGCCGAATCTACTGAAAGGCACAAGCTAAAATGCCTCCTTCAACAAACACAATAAAATGCATACTCTTCCAACACAAAAAACTAACTTCTTTACCTGCACATCAGCACTGGAAAAATGCATATGCACAGTTTCCTTAACTCTAACCTCAAACAGCACCTGTGTCAGGCACACACAAACAGGTTGACCACAGCTCAAAAGCAAACGATAAAAAAATCTTTTGGGCCAACTTTAAGTAAATAGTACAGTGGTTTTCCTTGCTTCTTCAGTCATCAGTAATGTCAGTAAGCTAACCTTATTTGTCATCAGTTTGTGCCAGAGAGCACACCTCCAGGTCTCTGTGTGTGCGCGTGCGCTTGTGTCGTATAGCACCTAAAAGGATTGGTAATGGTGTATTGGTTTCTTCTCATAGTCCAAAGACACGTGTCTTAAATTGTGTCACCTGTCTTCTTGCATACTTGCATAAGCTCTAAGTTCTCGAGGTCCACACTGGGTGGAACTGCTCTACACAACTGCTCTACATACTTTAGGAGTGTTGTTACATCTATGTTAAATTGTTTAAAAAGCAGTACCCATGTGTGCCCGTTCAGTACCTGGTTGGTGTGAGCTGACTAAATGCTATTCCTCAACACCGGGGTATATTCCACCTGCCCTATAAGGAACGATGCTGCAACTCGTGGGTATAAAAATCAATCTCTCTCTTTACAAGATAACTGAACCGTACAGAAACATGTGTTCATTTCAGTTTGTTTCTGTTGTTCCCAGGTAACTATATTTTAAACAATACAAGGAGGCCCATCACAAAAAAGGACCCATAATGATGTGTGTGCACTAAAGTTTGATTATTCCATATTAAAAATGAAGGCATCCACGATAAGCACTAAACATGTAACACTTCACATAAGACTCATCACTTTCTCAAATTATTTCCAACACAGGAAAAGCCTATGGAGTACATACACTGATCAGCCATAAAATTATGACCACTGACAGGTTAAAAAAAAATAAAAAAACAATTCGTTATCCTGATACAATGGCGCCTGGAACTGGATGGGATATATTATGCAGCAAGTGAAAATTTTGTCCTTGAAGTTGATGTGTTGGAAGATTAAAAAAAACAATAATAATAAATAAATAAATAAATAAAATGCAAGTGTAAAGATTTCAGCTTTGACAAGGCCCAAAACTGCAGCTCATGTGGTGTTCTTGATTCGCAGTGGTCAGGACCTACTAAAAGTGGTCCAAGGAAGAAAAACTGGTGAACCAGTGACAGGGTTCTGCCACTTGCAGATAGAAATAGATTAGAGTGTTAAGGAGCCCGTTTCCTCCCCACAGGTTTAAAGGGAATCATTTGAGTCACAGTGTTAGACATATTCTTGTTGTAGATCATCATCCTATCATTCATTGAACACCACCGGAAGCAGTTAAATCTTCATTGTAAAGAACATTAGGACAGAGCAGAACGTTCCTGTCTGTCAGCCAAATATCATGCCATTCATAATCCCCAATGACACATCTTGCCCTTTATAAATCTACTACAGAAGAAGAAAAATAAAAAAACTTCCATCTTACATATACCACAACTAAACACAAGCTATGGATAGCAAAAGAAGTAGGATAAGTTCTCTGGGCACATCTAAGCATTAGGAGATCACATACTTCGCAGGGGATAGGTTCATAAAAGCCACACTGCAAGTAGGCTCAGTCCACACAGCAATTCAGCGAATGCAGGTTCACTCAGAGCAGCTGAGGTCTGCAGTATACAAATGAGAGGCCAGATAGTGAGCCAGGCAATGACATTAACACTACTGCTATTCTAGCAGATGGCATGCTCAAACTGAGAAAAAAGACAATGTACTAAATGAGGTAGTATTTAATAACAGAAAATGAAATAAGTTCAAAACCTAATTTAAAAATACCCATATAGCAAAAAAACACCTGTCTGCACTACTAAACCTTCAATTCACCTGTGTTGGGCTGGTATTTATCATCCTTTGTACGATGATCTTTTTTAAGGAAATGTGGTTTAAAAATAAATAATAAAAATCTGGAATAGAATTATCTATACTGCTGTCTCTGAGTGAGTTTGGGAAGAGCTCCCATATGGGACTGCTACAGGATGTTACACGCCAACACCTTCCTGTA
>JABJVR010048923.1:0-60995 GCA_025773905.1 Chitala chitala | reverse complement strand
GATGGGCTCCAGGTTTCCCCGCGACCCTCACCAGGAATAAGCGGTTAAGATAATGGATGGATGGATGGATGGATGGTCTGATTATCTTGCTTAAATACTCTCCCTGCGTCCTCCGCTTGGGTGTTGAGCAAACCCAATAGTCTCTGTGCTGTATACAGCACAGTGGACATGGTCCCCTGCCGGATTCATCAAGATGAGCTTAAATGAGCTCTGTCATGTTCCACGTGAGGCCACAATGGTGTTCTCACTCTTTACAGGTCAGTTAAAAAGCATGGGGGAGTAGCACTGCACAGGTGTCACGTGGCATTGCAAGGTGTACAGCGTGATAGAGCTCCCAGTGTCTCCGTCACATTAGTGACTGCAGCGCCGCATTCCCTGCAGGGTGACCATGGGCTTGACTGGCAAGAGGTCGGACAAAGGCCCCATGTGCTGGAGGAGGCGAGTCAAATCGGAGTACATGCGGCTGCGGCAGCTGAAGAGGTTCAGGAGAGCCGATGAGTTTAAGGTATGGTTTGGGGAGGGCGGGGGTCAGCGAGGTCGCTGGCATCTCGCCTGCCGTGTCGTCCGCTCATCAGTGCCCCGTGTTCCCACCCGCGCAGAGCATGTTTAACAAAAATCGGCAGAAGATTTTGGAGCGCACGGACATTCTGAACCAGGAATGGAAGCAGCGGAGGATCCAGCCGGTCCACATCATGACGTCCGTGAGCTCACTGCGTGGGACCAGAGAGGTGAGCGTCCGCAACCTGTATTGCAGGCGTCTGCACGAATGCGTGGTGGGGTGGTGGGTGTAGAACACCTCACCATCTGCTCATGCCTATAACCCACTATGATACTGTTTAATACAAAATAAAACCATTCCTTTGATCTCCCCTCAACAAATTACACACAAAAACATACCCAAAGAGTAACCTGTGTGTGTGTAATAAGACAGGTGTATTCAGTGGGAAGTCTATTGTTTGTTAAAGCTTGTGATTTAAATATTGCTGTAAGCATGCTGAAGTTGTATTGTGTCATCTGCAGTTCAGTAATTGTATATAAAGTAAATTTGCTTAGTGGTGCTTTTACCTTCACCTTCCACCTGTAATATGAAGGGTGTTTTAAACACCCTATTCAGTTCATCTGAAGCGGTGTGAAGTGACGCCCATGTGACCTTTGCCTTGCAGTGCACCGTGGACAGCGGTTTCCCAGAGTTCCCCAAGCAGGTCATTCCCCTGAAGACGCTGAACGCTGTTGCGTCTGTGCCTGTGATGTACTCCTGGTCTCCTCTGCAGCAGAACTTCATGGTAAAGATGGCAGCTCAGCGCTGGAGTTCGCTCGTGCGTTCCTGGCATTCTCTGCCACCAGGAAATGATGCTGGAGAATTAAACTCCAAAACAACATTTTACAATATTTCCGTTTGTTAAATATGGAGAAATGAATGTTTTGGAAAATAGGACCTTTAAAGTTTTGAGTGCAAAGTTTATAGGATATGTTCCCACGTAGAAAAACAAGGGTAAATATTTGGAAGGGATGTGCATGTTAATTGCTTTATTGAGGAAGTCTGCTGATGGTTGCTAGTGTGGCAAACGCCGGTCCATATGCTCGCCATGTGTTACAGGTTGAGGATGAGACGGTGTTGCACAATATTCCTTATATGGGAGATGAGATCCTAGACCAGGACGGCACATTTATCGAGGAGCTCATTAAAAACTACGATGGCAAAGTCCACGGAGACAGAGGTGAGGAAGTTTATGGCGGTCTACGCCAAACGTTGGCTTTACTGTCCTGACAAGCGGGCGGTATTTACAATGCGCATGCCCCGCGGAGCAGAATGCGGCTTCATCAACGACGAGATCTTTGTGGAGCTGGTGAGCGCGCTCGGCCAGTACAGCGACGACGAGGACGATGATGAGGATGAAGAGCAGCATAAATACAAACTGGACAAGGTGGACCTTTGTGACGGAAAGGACGAAACGGACAGCAGGAAGGATCCTAACCTTAACGTGCAGGGTACGTGTGACGTGTGGTACCTACTGCCAGTCAGGGCAGCACTGTGTTGTGTAAGCGGATGACATGGCCATTTTGTTGACGCGTTTGTCTCTTGTGTTTCCTCCCTGTCGGCGTGCCACAGGCAGAGACCGGGAGGACTCCAGAAAGTTCCCCTCTGATAAGATCTTTGAGGCCATCTCCTCCATGTTTCCAGACAAAGGCTCACCGGACGAACTCAAAGAGAAGTATGCTTGTCTGCTACGCTTACCTCCTGTCTCTGAAAGAATAAAGTGTTTTCTCCGCGTGCGTGCATGCGCACATGCATGTGCCCCTGCCCTCTCAGGCTTCTCGGCCCTTTCAGGTACAAGGAGCTGACGGAGCAGCAGCTCCCGGGCGCGCTGCCCCCGGAGTGCACGCCCAACATCGACGGGCCCAACGCCAGGTCCGTGCAGCGTGAGCAGAGCCTGCACTCCTTCCACACCCTGTTCTGCCGCCGCTGCTTCAAGTACGACTGCTTCCTGCACCGTGAGTACTCCTGTGCCGGGCCTCCTCGCCTCATTCGCCTCCTCCTGGCATGACGGTGTGGGTGCTCAGTGAACCCTTTCTGTCCCGCCCAGCCTTTCATGCCACCCCCAACACGTACAAGCGGAAGAATATGGAGAACGTGGTCGACACCAAGCCCTGTGGCGCTGACTGCTATATGTACCTGGTGCAGGTAATTGGAGTTCTCATTTACAGTATGATCGTTAGGGCTCCTGTGTTGTTGTGAAAGTGATAGACAGCCAGGTGGCTGCTTAACCTGAGACCAAACAGCAAATGTTGCAAACTGTAGCCTGAGCCGTGTGGCAGAGCAGTCGGGATTGGTGCTTAGCAGCGTCCCGGATGTCATGTGATGCGTAGCCCTGCTGCCCGTGGAGCGAATCGCGTGGTTGCCAGCAGGGTGCCGCTACGGCCGGTTGGGTGTGGGAACGTGATGTGTCTGTGTAACTCCCGCCTCAGGACGGCATGGTGAAGGAGTGCCCGGTGGGAGAGCGGGAGCGGGCGAAGACTCCTTCGAAGCGGCCGGTGGGGCGGCGCAGGGGCCGCCTCCCCAACGGCAGCAGGCCCGGCACGCCGACGGTGAGCATGGAGCCGAGGGACGGCGATAGCGACCGCGAGATGGGCGGGGACACCACAGGAGACTGCAACGATAAGGACGACGAGGACAAGAAGGAGGAGACCACCAGCTCCTCAGGTGGGTCTGCACCTCTGGGTCGCTTTCTCCGTCCTGGCGGATTGGGCTCTGCGGTCCACCTGCTCGAACTGAAGCGCGCCTGTGCACGCCCCCAGAAGCCAACTCGCGCTGCCAGACGCCGGTGCGGCTGAAGGTGAGCTCAGAGCCGCCGGAGAACGTGGAGTGGAGCGGTGCCGAGGCGTCGCTTTTCCGCGTGCTCATCGGCACCTACTACGACAATTTCTGCGCCATCTCCAGACTCATCTGCACCAAGACCTGCCGCCAGGTGAGTTGGCGTGCAGCCGAGAGGGATGGCATGTGAGACAGCACAGCAGAAAGGGAGACCAGAGGGTGTGTTTAATTTGAGGGTCTCTCCTGTTCCACCCAGGTGTATGAGTTCCGGGTGAAAGAGTCTAGTATTATTGCACCTGCTCCCATGGAAGACGGCGACACTCCTCCGAGGAAGAAGAAGAGGAAACACAGGTACGAGAGCAGGAGGACAGATTAAACGCTTGCTGGTGTTAGTTAGTTATTTAAAGTGGAATAACTCCCCCTGTCACTGCATATTACAATGTTGCTGAAGTGTGTTTGTGTGCTGTTACAGGTTGTGGGCTACTCACTGCAGAAAAATTCAACTGAAAAAAGGTTCGTTTTTAATATATCCGGCTCTCAGACATGGCTGTATAAGCTAGCCAGAGTAATGACGTGTGGACATCTTGTACAAAACTGCCCTCTGTTGTTGTCATGAGGGGAGGAGCATGGCTTATCCGTCTGACTGATGCCTCTTGCATTGCCCCCCCCCCCCAGACGGCTCGTCCAATCACGTATACAACTATCAGCCATGTGACCACCCCCGGCAGCCCTGTGACAGCTCGTGCCCTTGCTTCATCGCACAGAACTTCTGTGAGAAGTTCTGCCAGTGCAGCTCTGAGTGTGAGTGAGCTTTGAGCGAGACGTCAGCGTGCGTGCTTGCATGCGGCGGGCCGTGGCTGAGCTCCGTGTGGTCTTGTGTGACACGTGCAGGCCAGAACCGCTTCCCCGGCTGCCGCTGCAAGGCCCAGTGTAACACGAAGCAGTGCCCCTGCTACCTGGCAGTGCGCGAGTGCGACCCCGACCTGTGCCTCACCTGCGGTGCCTGCGAGCACTGGGACAGCAAGAACGTGTCCTGCAAGAACTGCAGCATCCAGAGGGGTGCCAAGAAGGTGGGTGGGGGGAGGGCGTGGCGTGCCGGGCCGGGCCAGGCCAGGCCTCACAGGCATGGTAACGCATTGTCAGCCACTCGAGTACACTGTGAACATGTGTCTCCCATTCCTGTAGCACCTGCTTCTGGCTCCGTCTGATGTGGCTGGGTGGGGAATATTCATCAAGGAGCCCGTGCAGAAGAATGAATTTATCTCCGAGTACTGCGGAGAGGCAAGTTGTGTGTATTTAATCCAAGTTCTATATATTACACATTTGTAAGAATGTGTTGAGCTAATGTGTAAGGCCCAGAGTCATAACCTTTTGATTGGATTGTGTAGAAAACTTTGAAGGAAGCCCATTTTGTAGGTGATCTTTTAAGTAGAAGACACATTGGACAGGGGTAATTTGTCCTCCAGGTGAGGGTAGGACATGTAATTCATGCTATAATGTGGAGATTTTTATTAATCACATCTTTGGTTTTCCTAATGGATGAAAAGTGAGAGATGGTGTGACTGGGAGGTAAATGCAGACGATTGGTCCAGTCACAGCCAATCCGAGTAGGCCAGCTAAAATGGCTGCTAAGGCTGGTGCGCAGTTTCCCTTCTGTGCTTACACTGTCTTGGTGCATGACGACGATTAACTTCTCCGACAGATCATTTCCCAAGACGAAGCTGACCGCAGGGGGAAGGTGTACGATAAATACATGTGTAGCTTCCTGTTTAACCTCAACAACGGTACGGTCCCTGTTGGGGTTTTGAACACTTCTCGCACGCTGACCCCCCCTCTGTGGTGTCCTGCAGTCTTGACCCCGAGCATTGCCCTGTGTTTCAGACTTCGTTGTGGACGCGACGCGGAAAGGCAACAAGATCAGGTTTGCCAATCATTCCGTTAACCCCAACTGCTATGCAAAAGGTGAGGAGACCGTGACAGCTAGGTGGCGTTCGGCGGTTCCCCCTCTCACCCACCCCGACACGTGACCTTCCTGTTGCCGTTTCACAGTCATGATGGTGAATGGAGATCACAGGATAGGCATATTTGCCAAAAGAGCTATCCAGATGGGCGAGGAGCTGTTTTTTGACTACAGGTAAGTTTACTTTTGTGTTCACGTAGCCCCACGTCTGCCGTGCACTTAACTATTTTTACTAGGTTTGGCTACAACGCAGAATTAAGGGTTGTAGAAACCTTGGCAGGAGAAAAACAATACATTTCCTGTATGTTTAACATGGTAATATTCATTTTGAAATCTAATGTGTCTGTGAAGTGTGATTAAGTTAGCACACTAAGCTAATGTGGATGGTTATAACTAGAAAAATGGACGAAACAGCAGGGGCGTGCATGGACTACTATAAAGGCAGCATTCTCTACAAATCTATTTTCTTTCAATATTCAGATACAGCCAAGCAGACGCACTCAAGTACGTGGGTATTGAAAGAGAGATGGAGATTCCGTGACTCCACCTACCTCACACCTTCAACCAATGCCTTACTTCCTTCAGGATATTTAAACTAAAATACAGACCTTGTGGTTCGTTTGATATGCCAGAGAAGTGACACTTCTGCTGATGTTAAAATCGTGACTTGGTTTTCTTTGTACTGTTTTTACACCCGCTGAAATATTTGCATTTTCTATTTTTGAAGTTTTGGAACAATTCAACACAATCTGCAATACTTGAACATTAACTGTTTACAGCAACACGAGGGTAAAATAAAATGATCTTCAACTCACTTTAATATTACTTTACCTGTTTCAATAAGTTCTTTTACTTGCGAACTGGAATTTCACACCTGTAGGTAAGGTATAGTGTACTGGTATGTCACTTAACCTTAATGGTGTCAGAATGCTGGATATGAAGTAAAAAAATAACTCCGAATGCATTTTTATAAACGGAGCTGTAAAACGAAGCTTTTCAGAGCAGGTGAACCAGCGGAAGTAGGATGTCCCGCAGACCCTGCTACAGTAGGTGCGTCTGCTATACCCGTGGTTCTCCAAGAGGACAACACACGGGCTTCTTGGCTTGTGGAGCCTCATTCACAGTTTCCTCCAGGTATGTGATGAGGAAGGGGAGTTGTGCACAACACTAACATCCCCCTCACCTGTTACGCTGTGGTTACAGTTACCCTCTCTTACCAGTGAGTGGCCTGGGACAGAGGATAAGACCACAGTAGATCTGATTTACAGATTTAGACAGGTGTCTTTGGGGTGAGCCAGTAGCTGCAGTGAGAGGTGGCATCCAGCCAGGTACAACCTGCATTCGTAGCTCTTCTGTCATACTGTTGTGTGAAACAGTAAATCTAACCAGCCTTTAACTTCGAGCTCAAGTGCTAAAGCTCTGTCCAGCCTTACCGAGCTTGTATGGGTTAGCAGACGATGGTCCGAGACCAGTCGAATGTACAGAAACCTTTTTGTTTTATTTCACACATTTAGAAAATGAAACGCACTATACAAATCTTTGTTGCAGGTAACAATGCAGGTTACACAGTACTAAGGGCCCATTCTGTTGCCCTCTTTCCGTCTCAAAACGCTGCCTGCGTTGCATTTGTAATTTAAACTAACCGCCGCTGTATGCGGCGGTCTCGGTAGCCGCTTACTTGTAATTTAATATTAAACGTAATGCAGATAGGCAGTGGCATGCGACGACGTCCCGCCGTGGAGGGCTCCGATTCGGTTTTGTAAGGTTAGGTAGGAGTACTGTGTCCGTATTTACACGCCAGAAGGTACGGTGCGGTCCTGAGCGACCCGTGTGCGCGACACCACAGCTGCGCTCCTGACATAGACTGGAGTGGCAGCGTGACTCTCCCGTCATCCGCAGCCGGATTTGAAAAGGGACCATGTTTATTACTTAAAAGGCGTGGGGAATGGGGTGGGGGCAGGAGGATGGGGTTAAGCCAGGTAGCTGTAGGTATCCTTCTCGCCGTCCACACGCTCCAGGTACTCTTTCTCTATGAGGATGTCGATACATTTCTAAAAGGAGAAGAGAAGGTTGCGTGTGATGGGGAATGTGGGCGGAGAACAGGCGGTGGGTGGTGAAGCGGCGCTCACCTTGATGACTGGGACTCTAGGCTTAAACCTGGACGAGAGCTGGTTCAGGACCTCCGCAAGCAGCTGCTGGTGTTTCAGCACCTTCCTCATCTTCATGATCCTGACGATGGCAGCCTGGAGCAGATGCAAGAATAAGGATGGGGCGAGGAAGGCGGGACGTCGGTCGAAGGCGAGGGCGTGCACGCACCTGGATGAGCAGCTTCCGGTCCTCCTCGATGTTCTTGTGCGTCGTCTCCTGCTCCTGCTTCTGCTCCGTCTTCATTGGCACGTTGATGTTGACACGCAGCTTCTTACTGCGCGGGACATTCCAGGAGGTGACCGTTATCACAAGGCCAAACGCTGTTCAGAGCACGACGCAGCTCTCTCGTGGGCTCATGTCTGAACTTCTCAGAGCCCACGTACAGCTCAGTCAAGGTGAACTTACTTCTTATAACCCAGGTACAGCTTTATCAAGGTGTCCGGCTTGAAATCGACTTCATCCACGTTTGCGCTTTCATCTTCAAGGACCTGCACAAAAGGTGCAAATTTCCGACTTCGGCCGAAAGGCAGACTATGGTGTAAACTGAAACGGGCGCTTTCAGAAAGCAGGTTTCACTTACCAGGAGCTTTGATTTCAGCAGGATTTGCAACACCTGCACTAGAATATCCTACAAAACAAAGGCAGGTCCTACAGTAAGATGGTGCCATATCCCTTCTATAACCCAATCAGACATGGAGTGATTAAAAACGGCAAACTAGGTGTAGCAGCTTCTGGGTTAAAAATTTTAAAGAAACTCTTAAGTATGTGTGGTAATTTGTGGACAGCTGATTCTCAGTTAAAATGCAGTAGTCATGCTTGTGTAGTGTGGCAGACGCAGCTGCACGTGTGGAGGTGGGTTGGCCGCCGGAGGTTCCTCGTGTACTCACCACTTTGATCTGCGTGCTGTCGGTGAGCTGCTGGATTGTGTAGATATCCTCCGTGTTGTACTGCAGGAGAATGGCCATCTGGAATGTAGAGGCCTGGAGAGGCACATCTGGTCAGCACGGCCTGGCACCTGCTCCGCTTCTCCCAGTGAAAACGGAAACCGGCGCACAACGTACCTGCAGCGTGTATCTGTTCTTAAAGCAGTTGGTGACCAGCTCGCCCTTGGACAGGTGGTAGAGCCAGGTGAGCTTGCGTCCGCTGTGCCGGCTGCCGTAGAAGGCCGTGAATCTTTGGTAACTCCTCTCCAGCTGGAAGAGGTGGAGGAGATGGAAACATGGACTTAGAGGGAACTTTCAGAGCAGTCAGCAGCAGCAGAGAGACAGGGGCTTGGGAACACGGCCCTTCGTGTCAACGCTGTGTAAATGGCCCGGAGCAGGTCTGCTGCCGGAGGCTCCCTACCTCAGATGGCAGAGCGAACGTGCAGGACTGCTGGAAAGGCCAGGATCCTGAGCTGAGCACCTGGATGCTGAAATCCACTGAAACGACACGCAACGCATCAGCAGGAAATACGGTGTATGGGCTTGTGCGTGAAACTACATGTTTGTTACCCATACTTTGCCATTACTTGAAGTTTGAGTAATGTTGGATTTTTAACTTGAATTTGAAAACCGGTTATCGTATGGTTCAACAAAGGAAAAAAAAAAAAGGGGGGGGAGCTAGCAAGAGATTAAGTGTTATGGGAATGGAGTTCAAATAGTTGTTTAAATACAATTGATGTGGTGTGCATTGGAGCAAAGAGGTACCTGACACAGGCACTAAGTACGCACGCTCAATTCTGAAGCATCAGGGAGCATTACAGTGTAATTAAATGTTAAAGATTTCAGTAACTAAAATGTTTAAGACAATACAGTGACAGTAGCTACCAAGGTGCCTTGTAACCATCCACCAGCAGAGGGAGCAGTTTCCACAAAGGTTCCATTTCCTGGCTAGCGCATGCAGTACTACTGGGTGATTTTTAATTGACCTGGCCAGTCAGTACAAACATTTTATCTGGGATTGCACTCTAACGGAGCATCTTTATGGCTGTGGGGGTCGTCTGAACACTACCCAATACTTGTGCAGCTGGATTTTTTGAGCTCAGATGCGGGCGCGGCAGCACTTACAGTCCAGGGGCTCCGAGTTACAGAGGTGTTTCTTGAACTGCTCGTTGAGGTCTTTGCTGACACCGATGTCCTGGAACATGCGCTGGAGCTTGGACGTGTACTCGAAGCCGCATGCTTGCTGAGGTTGGAGGAGAAGGCAGAGAACACATGCTCAGACTGAAATGCTGAATGCTGCAGCACACAGGAGCTGGAGAAATACCAGCTTCACAAATCCTCTGTTAGTGTTGCAATTAACCAGCTCAAAACAAACAAACAAACATGCACTAACGAAGCCATGTGGGATTTGAGTTTGGACCTTACTGGAGCTGGGCTGAAACAAGGCCACCCACCTTCAGCTTGGAGATCATGCTGGCCTCCGCGTCGTCGCTAGCGCTGTTCTGATGGACCAGCCGCTTGGCCAGCATCTTGGCATAGAACTTCTGGAACACGTCTTTGTCTTCGATGTATTTGAAAACCACCATCTACGGGAAGGAAAGACGAGTAAGAAAAGACTGGTCCTGCTTCAGGGACGATCGCCATCACCAGTGATACCAAGTTAAAGGGCATGTCGAGAAATCGTTTAGAACGGAGAGTTAAAGTAGAGACAGTTGGACTCACGACTTGGTTAAGTGTGTCCTCTAACTCGGCCTCTTCTGGGTTCTTTGAGCTAGAAGAGAGAGACCAACGAGGTAGAAGTCACCATGCCTTTTTGTGACTAGGTTGCCAGCAAGTGGGGGCAAGAGGTTTTGGCTCACAAGCAACTATACGTTTTAAACGGGAACATTCTGTCGAGAGGAGGTCAAACCATCCAAAACAAGAGAATCCTTCAGCAAACCGACTGTAGGCAGCTAGAGCCAAACGCTTCACGCATCTGTGTCAAAGCGGCTTCACACCTCTTCTTGAGCAGGGAGTCGCAGTATCGGGCCAGCAGCTCCGGGGACTTGCTGGAGGACTGGGCCATCCTGGTCACCGCATTGTTGTTAATGAAGCGGCCGCAAGCCTGGGGACACCAGAGAAGCAGCACTCAGCGAGGGAGGAGACAGGCCGGGGGTACGCCATTCTTCCAGGTGTACGCATGTGTGACGGCATACCTTATCCAAAGCAGCCACAAAGCCGGCGTCATTGTTGAAGGCTGACATTACGAGTGCATTATATTTCTTATGTACGTCCAGGATGGTCTGAACATACATTTTGGGATCCTGAGGGGGAAAAAAAAAATACAGTTTATAATATATATCCTTTAAAAATATGAGCATGATCTGAAAATTTAAACTGGAGCCAGCCTGTTAAGAGAGTATTAAGACATTGGAGGAAGGCCTGAAAGCCCAAGTGTTATCAGGTCAGAACCATTAATTACTTCTGCAACAACACAAAAAGGATTTGCTGCAGCCACAGAAAATAGGTTGATTTAAACCATACACTAGTTGTGTGCTGTAAAGAAAACGGAATGACCCTTCCACACCTCCTGCAATTCTACAAAAAGAACACCTTTTGTCCACTCGTCTCACCCCTTTGGGTACATGCATTGAGATGCCAACTGACCCTCACATCAGTTGTCTTGCTAACAGGACAGGGAGATCTCAACAAGATGGTAGACAATGCTTCATGTTCAGCCCACAGTTCTGTCAAACCAGTCACGTGGTAGAAATGTAAAACAAACTGCTGCAGAATGGCAGTGGAGGAAACAGCAGGGACAGTTATACTCGCACCAATTAAGCGAGCACTTTTTAGTAACTGCCTCTGTTACCCAGGTAGGTACCCTGACCCAAAACAAAATCCAATAAAGTATATGCATACATCAATCTAATCTTGCAATGAAATTTTGAGTCAGGTCAGCAAATGGTTAACATCAAACCAACATGATGCTTGACAAACTCAAGCCTGGCGAGATGTTGTTGCCAGGCAACTGATGAATATTGTCATGGAATCTTCTGTTGTAACAATGTAGCAGCACTGACCATAGCATAACAGGCATGCCTAAGAGGCCACGCCCTCTCTGCCCGACTACTGGTCAGAGTGTGCAGAGAAACGCCCCAGAGAACGGCCACACCCTGGCACTGCACGGCTCTCACTTTTCTAGTTGATGCATTTACAGAGCAGGTGACATTAATAGCTTTCTAATTGTGAAAATATCAAAGGTTTAAATATAAAGCTGTTTGGTGCATTTATTTAGGTGCAAACTACACATTAAAATGATTTAATTCCATACATTTGCAATTATTTAAAAATAACTTTTCCACTTTGCAAGTTATAAAAAGTTCCAATATCCCTAATCAGCCTCAGTCTTTAAATCCCTTTCCAGTCTCTAAATTTAAACTCTTTAGCATGCCCTGGGGCTGGGTAGCCAGTCAACCTTGGGTGCCCAGAGGTTTTTGGTTCCTCTCCTCTGCTGTTGTCTAGCTTTATCCTCATCTTTAACGCCAATCATTCACTTGCTGTTATTTCTGTAATATCTACAGTTTCTTCTTCCTCTTTGTGAATTGGGCTATATCAAAATGAGCTGAATATGAGAATTTTAAAAATAAATTAATGGATCCAATTCCTATCAAGCTTGAGACCTACCGAAGAATGAGATGGAACTGATAGTTTTGGGCGTATCCCAGATGTGAAGGGTGTGGCCAGTATGGTGTTGGCCACACCCCCGTTGGCTTGTACTTACATTAAGAGCAGCTTCACCACACTTCTCAATGGCAGCCAGGCCCTGGTTGTGGATGTGAGTCTCCAGCAGCTTCTTCAGCTCCCCGAGGCCGTCCGTGATCCTGGACACCAGGTTATACATGCGGCCGAGGTCTGCGGCCAGGAGACACGGAGTCGTGAACCCAACGCACACACCAGCACTGCCACACAATGTTACCACGTAGTTACCATGACACACTAGGACGCATCAGGCTTATGGCATTTATGGCAAAGTGTGAAGGCTGGCTAGTGTGGTTCTGTATATGGTCACATATTGTACAATATCGTTTAAAAAAAAAAAAAAAAAAAAATCACCGAACACTACAATAGCAAACCAACACCCCTCCTTGTGTCCCGCCCCAGCTGTGAGAACTTTCCCATCAGACAATCAACAGAAGCTGGGTGTAAGTACGGTGATCACCTTCATTCTTGTCGGCGTCCAACAGGTTCTGGAACTCGGTGTGGAAGATCTCAAGGTGCTTCTCGATGAGCACCTGCTCGCACTTGCGGGCCAGCTCGTCCTGCGTGCTTTCATGGAGGTAGACCTGCACGCGCCGCTGCTCCTCCAGCAGACGTGCCTCTGCCTGCACGGGAGGGAGCGTGTGCATGCGGAGGTCAGATGCTCGCTCTTTTTACAGACGGGTGAAGTGCAGACGCGGCCTTCATCCTACAAGTCTAGTTCTAACCGAAGTTATCAGACATCCAGCCAAAGCAAAGTAACTTCACAAGTCAATTTTTTTTTTTTTTGCTGATCTAAAACTATTTCTTCCCAGGAAATTAAAGAATACTTTATGTATTATTGCAAGGCAAAGATGCGAACCAAAAAATTCCTTGCTTAGCAGCACACCAAGCACCGCCAGTCAACAACGTCCAAGAGACGTCCAAGTGTGTGGACTCAAAAGTTCACGGGTAGCCCACCTTTTTCATGTACTCAGTAACGGGATTTTGTTGTAGGAATTCCGTGCTCTCTCTTGTGTAGAAACGCTCGGTATCAGCCAAGAACTGGGTCTCAAAGTACTCCTTATAGACAGACAGAGTAGGTCCCTTGGCAAAGGCGTCATCTTCGTTGAGGCCCAGTTCAACTGTGAAGGAAAACACAATGATTAAGGACAGGACTTACATGGATATCCTGATCAGTTTGGAACATGAAGCAGCCAGACAGCGTTGCTCTGTAGACCACAAATCAGGACAAAACCCACCATAGGACTGGACCACCCCACTGATGAGTCGCGTGTTGATCGTTTCGCCGTTCCGCTCCTTTTCGATCAACTTCAGTACGGCGTTCGTCACCTGACGCACAGATGTGAGGATTTTACCAACGGAGAAACGTACATGAGAACCTGTGATCCAGAAGGCTGCATTTCTGCTCGGTCTCGAATATTAAAATCACCGCTGACGTTAGAATGGGCTTTACGTGCCCGCACTTCACATTAGCAATGACTGTATTCAGTGCTCTGTGTACATACGCAGAGACGAGTACAACCATTTACAGAGGTGGGTGGGGACCTACCTGCTTATTCAAAGGCCTGAACAGACATTCTCTCCATGTTACCAGGGCAAGCTAAAACACAGGAGAGGACAACGCAGTCAGAAACAACCTGGGTAGGGAGAAGCCGCCATCGCTAACAAGGGCCCGTGTCCTCACCGAGTAGATCTCGTAGATGCCTTTGCGGCCCTCGTCGCACTCGCGGCGCACCCAGTGGCGGTTGAGGTAGGCGCAGATGCCGTTGAGCACTTTGCTGGAGAACCTGTAGTCCTCCCACTGCTGCGTGTAAAACCTGAGCACGCTCTCGTCCATCAGGTCCTCACCGTCCTGCGGAAACGAGCACGTTCACGGAGGCGTTGACGTCAGCACCCCCCATCCCACCCATCCTCGAAAACACGAATGCTCTAAATTCAGTGTGATTCCTAAACACACCCCGTTTACAAATCCAGCCGCCCTTGGGGCAAGCTTCTAATAAGCTGATTCTAATCGCATTAGGAACCTTCCGAAACTGGTTCAGCGTGCGGCCATGTGTCTGACTAAGGGAACCCGTCACAGGTGTGGCGTAACAGAAAGGACACGACGACAGAGATGAGGATGGGAACGACTATCAGGTGACAGTCTTGCCTTTTGTCTGCTGAAAATATGAGGCGGTACCTCCTGAATGCCACACCTGTTCCACAGTTTTGGGTATTTGTTCAACAGAACGTTCACCTGGCTAGACGCATCAGGCCTGTCGCAGAGTTTTAGTGATAGACGTCACGACTCAAGTGGAGGGCGAACAGCTGAGAACTTACCTTGAGTAGGTTTGTCAGGTAGTTCTTCAGAAATTCTTTCAGGCGTTTGTAAAGCTCCAAGCCCACAAACTGAGCCCCCCCTGTGGCAGGGGCCTTCTTGGAGGGTTTCGAAGCAGGAGCCCCAGCTCCACGAGCCTGGTTTGATTGGTGGACACTGGTGCAGTAATTATAAACATGTCTGGGAGGTTCGTTAAGGCAACAAGAACAAAACATAGACACGCCACAAAATAACACCGTCAGAACATGCAATGACAATTATAATCACGTCTCCTTTCCAGTATCAGTTGATATTTAGATCAAAATCTAATCATAAACATTTTAACTGATTAGTATGGACATGCCTGCTTTGTACTACTAACAGGAGGCTGTGGGATACAATCACGAAAGTGGCTCAGTCTGTCACGGCGACAGAGTTGACATTGTGTCTAAGCGCGACTCGTGTAATGGCATCACGCAAGCCCACGGCTGAGACACTTGCGCGGGGTTACGCATGTCAGCTAACCTTGATCTGGAGGACACATCATGTTAACGTGTTCCATTAAATGTCTGCAGCCTGTATCAATCAAAGCAATTTACAACACGCTTCAAATTGCGACGAAAAAATGACATGCGCCCAACACCGCAAAGTGGACCTCAGTGGGACCCAATGGGAAACCGGAGGTCTTGGTTATCCACTCCAAGACAGCTGAGATCTGAGAACAGCATAAAGGGGGTTTGATACACGTGTTCCAGCCTGCTAGGACCGTCCTGATGTGTGGTGTCAGAGGATACGTGTACAGCTCCATGTAGCGGGACTTGGCCATGCTCTGCCTCGTGTAGACCTGCTGGATTCCCGCTCGCAGGTCGTCCCAGATCTGGTCCAGCCCGATCTGCTTCAGCCCATGAGGGTTCTGGCCCCTGCTGGACGACATGCTGTCCGCTCGGTCGGATCCGCTTCCCTCAGTGCCAATTGCCCGGTCTCTCTCTGCGGACGGAGCGACCCGGAAGCTACTGCTCCATGCGGAGCGGGGCAGCAGGAAGGTCGAGACCCGCCCTCGGAGCGTGCGCTGTGCCGTCAGGCCCCGCCCTCAAAGTACAAGCAGGAATACCCTGAACCAGAAGACCTGAGAGAAAGAGAGATGGAGAAGGAAAGAGACTGGAGGTCGGAACCACACAACTCGGAGCTGGTCCGTTACACATTTACATGCATAGTCATGTCATGATGTGGATCATGCAGTAGCCCAACTAAAATTTATTACGTAATTTTACTGGAGAAGTGGAAGGCAATAACTGCAACCAAATAAAAATGTGCTAAATGAGAAAGGAAAAAAGCAACACCCAGCCCAACATTCCACAGATAGCTGTCATATGACGTGCTCAAAGTGTTGAAAGATGTTAGTACACTGTGTTAGCATTCCAGCATAAAATATTAACACCCTGAATGTTTAAACAAAGTTTGCACTCAACGTTTGTTCACACAACGGCAGTGCTCAGGGCTGAACTAACAGCTCATAACATAGAGCTTAATGAAACCTTACAATACCACAACTGAAAAACCCTCATATATAACAACAGCACAGCTCGAGGTGTAAAACGTATGTAAGCAGCTACTAAAGCCCACTCCGCAGCCGATTGGCCACATGAAGGGAGGGGGCGTGGCCTCACTGATACAGAGGCTAGTGAGGAGTATTTGACAGGACCGGTATGAGTAGAGCCATATTGCAGTATACCCCCACCCCAGCCTTGGTGGGGCCTGTCTCTGGGCACTCAGAGGTTACTGAGGGGCAGCAACACTAAGCTGAGTTGAGTAAAGCCAGGTGTAATGTTTAAGGCCTCTCTTAGGCTGTGTCAGCTCTGAGCCAAGTAGCCTGGTCTGAGGCTTGACCTCAGGTTTGCAAGCAGACATTTGGTGTAACATGGAGCTGGCCCAGGGACTGTGTGTGTATTGAGGGGTAAAGGTGAAGGCAACATTCATAACATCCAGAAGAAACAGGCTGTCAGTGTCAGCCTTCAGCATAGCCATAACACAAAAAAGACCATCAAAGTCGATGTTTCAACATTCTGCAACATTATTTATGCCGTCCAAATAAATTTCATGAATTAGAGCGCTTAAGGCTGACAACATCTGTATCTGCAAAAACCAAAAATCATATTAAAACCTATGGCCAAAACCCAATTTACGACTTACGTTAAACTGGCATATTGAGGAAACGCTTTGGTTCCATGAACGCTCCGCCCACCGCACAGGAACAGTAGAGCACCGTTCAGCACCAACAGAAACGCTGCACCGAAGCGCGCGGCGATCACAACACCGTGACACACCGAAGTCATACGAGCACAATCTGCTTGGATAATGACCCCCCAGTGGTTAAGGTGGACAGAGATCAGAGGTGACACAGTGATGTCCCAGCTGGACGGCCAGTGTGGGAGCCATGTGGTTTATCCTTGCGGGCAGGAACCAGGCCAGTGGCCCATGGCATTGCCACTTTAAGCCAATAGGTCACCCCTGTAGAAAAAAAGCCTTTATACTCTAGCCTGTTCTTACAGACATCACCCAGCTCTGACACTGCAACTGTGCCACAAAGTCACTTCCAGGCTTCTGAAACACAACAAAAGAAAAGCAAACGGCAGCCAGACCAGCTTGTGAAAATGGTCTTCGCCTCCTGCTGTGGGATGCAGGGGAAAAGACGAAGGCCACACCGTGCCGTGCCGGAAAACGCGCTGCCGTTGTCCGGCTTGTTCCGCTGTCCGTACGGGCGCCCGCTCACGCACAAGCAGTCCCCGAGCTCAGACACCGCCTCCCATTACATCCCTCCGTGTAACCATGGCAACAGATCCCCGAAGCAGAATTGCTAATGTGTTGTCTTTCTCATCGGGAGAGACCACAGATGGAGACCGCAGAGAGTGGACGGTCTTTGCAGGATGATGCTTCTCTACACCTAATTTCCCTTTGTTAACGACCGTCCGGCAGAAAAGCTATATGTATTTGGGGTAGAGGGTGTTGAAGTCATAAAAAGACGAGTTTAAGTGCATTTTATTATGTCACAAAAGAGCACCTCCCAGTAAAGCCCCATCAGCACCGCATCCCGTTAAACAGACATGGACCACGAGAATGTGTGAACGATGTAGTCCAGTGTTGATCTGTTTAATTAGCAGTCCCCAACACAATACACATCTTATAACTGTAGAAACCTTAGAAACACAAGGAGGAAAAATACCGTTGGACCAAGGTGAAGTTTAAAAAATAAATAAATAAAAATTCAGTGGAACATGTGATGACAACAACCAGTAAATGAGGCTCTGAAACCTTCCCATCTACTTTGGCACCAAGGGCAAGTTAATATTTCATTTGTGCGTTTATGTCATCCTGTTTAATATTTAATACTTTGTGCTGGTAATATTGTTTATATTAAAATGTCACCCAGCATAATGTGCTATTTGCATTGGAGAGCTCCTTCTGAGCACAGACATAACAGTAGCAGACTGTCAGTCACCAAAAGGACTCACTGGTTTATAAAACTTATGGCATACATATACATATGTATGCAAGCACATGCGTTACATCCCCGCTTCCTGTTTCCTGGAAGCCAATCCGAAATGGCTTTCTGATTGGCCACTCGTATACTATATGGGAATTCTCATCCACAACAGCAGGCAGGCAGCATGATACCATCATCCATAAATTATCCATGGATATCATCCATAAATTCATGGTTGCTACTCACATTAAGACATATACACAAATTTGTCCCTAAAGTTAACAAGCTCAAAAACTGCATACCTCCAAAACGTGTTACTTTACAACACATCAGTGATCAAAGCACAGACATTACAACAGTCTCGTTCCTTCACAGCACAGAACGCCACCGCAGCCAAAGAGAACGTGCTGTTCTTCAGAAGAAAACCGTCTTGTGCCATAACAGGCCTGTGCTTACACACCCTCCTGAAACCATACACGCATGGGTGTTTGATCACAGAGCAACAGGGCGTGGCGCTGGCAGAATGAACAGCCCCTCATCTTCCTGGTGGCAGCTGCTACAGCAACCGCTGAAGTCGCTGATTACGTATCAGAGGAAGATGAGAGAATATAGGAAGGCAAGTAACGTGCAAACAGCAAGAAAACACGTGTGACGTACACAGGTTTCAAACCCCTGTCCTCTGTACATCACACACAGTCAGGCTGCACATAACCGTCTTAAAATTACTTTGTGTTTTCTGTATGCTTATTTTATGAAAATATAAAGGAAATTCTGAATGCAAGTTAAATGTATACATAATACAAGAGCACAAGCAGTGCGTGATCAGGAACAGGAGGAGAGGCACTCGGACATGAACACCACATCAGTCAACGCAGCTGGTCAAACTGAACACGACAGCAAGATGCAACTTGTTAATCTATACTGCCAGATTCTACACAACCTGAAATGAGTTCACAGCCACCCAGACATCCGCGTCGTGTACAGAATGAGGAAAGACGGCCGTGAAACAGACGTAGGGTGACATTACTGCATGTAGAACAGTGTCTTAACACTGAGGTGGGCCGTAAATTGGAGCGTCACCCAGCCAAGTCCCACTGAGGAGTCGCTAGCTGCTTCAGAAGTCTTCTCAATAGCGTTCTGAGACCAAACTGTTTCACAGACAAAATGCGATACTTTCGGAAAGAGACTTTTGGACATTTCCTATCCCGTTGTATGGGCATGGTAGTTCAAAACAGCCCATAATGTCCAGCAGTTACCTCTGGAGCCTTCGCCCCCCCATCCCTAAACAGAGATGTAGGCCACAAGCAAACAGCATTACAAAGCTTTATTTAAATGAGGTCAAGTAACAGAACAGTTTGGCCAAGATAGTCCAGCAAAATGACATCTGGTTTGTATGTTGTTTCAACACAAGTTTACACATCCAATGCAGAGAGGAAAACTCATAATTTGCCAGGAATTGGCCATTAACTTCAGTGATATTCAAACATATTTGAGGTTCAAAGTAGCTTTCTAAATTAACTTTTGCCAGCTACCATAAGACTGATCAGATGACCACATGAACATTCACTATATAGGCAAACAATTTGTGTTGCATAGGCAAGATGTAATCAGATTTTTCTTGATCCAAAGTACAGTTTCAGAGACCTGAGTAAAAAGCTGCAGAATTGACTTCCTCATATCTGATAATTATACACCGTTTTCTCACAGACAGTGTTGGTAATTATTAAACCTATTTTGAGAGCACACAGGTTTTTACAACAACAAAACCCTGATTTTTTGACCCTGAGCAGTTTTAGGCTCTGAACACAACATAGCTTGAACCTCTCATGGCTGCAAGCGTTAAATCAGAACACAAACATTTAGCCCCACCATGCACTTTGAAATAGTGCTCTGCTTCCTTTAAAATGCTCCCTAAACACCAATATTAGTGTCTTATGGTTCTGTGTGGAGCGGCTTCTGTTTGTGTTTGAACTACAGCCAAAGCTAATGGAAGGTTAGACAGCCAATAAGCACATGGTAACACCTGCACTGTCCAGCTTTCAGTTTGGTCACTAAACATGTTCAACAAGGAACAGCCACATTCAAACAAAGATAAATCAACAACACAGGACACGACCGCTTCATTTTTAAATTCTCACCCTGCCTTACAAATTCAGCAACACTAACATAAATGCAGTTCAAATGAGCCAACTAGGGAACGTCAGTGAAGCCAAAAAGACAAATCAAGTGTTTCCATTACCAGGCAATTCTCCCAGAAACTGCCCCAGCAACTAAACAGACCACTAAGGGGTCTCTGTCCATCTCCTGTGGGCCTTCTCAGGAAAGCTGGAGAGCAGTTTGTGACTCCGCCTACATACCGCTTCTCCTAGAGATGGACGCAAACAACACTCTTTTATTAGGGCCTGAATGCCAGACTCAGGAAGTGCCCACGGTACCCTCCGGGACACACAGGCCACAAAATTCCTGCCCACGGACCTCTTTGAACCCGGGCCGCACCGCGGAGCTCACAGCCAGAGCAAACAATGACACTCACAAAGCAGAGAGGAAAGGTAAAAAAACAGAGGAACGACCTTCAGGTGTACACACACAAGCTCAAGTAATCTTTAGCAATATAATACACAACTGTTCATCTGATAAAGGGACACTGGACAACCCCCTCCCAACAAACACACACACACACACACACACACACACACACACACCTTTCAGGGGAAGACATTGCTTTACCCTATACATTACATTCACACACTGTCAGCTGCATGCTGTATGGCAGAGGTGCATGTGCCCTGCAGAATGTAAGTGGTGATGCTTCACAGTTAAAACAGTAAAACTGGGGTCTTTCTGACCAGTACATGTTGCACAAAGCATACAGCACATTATAAAATAACCTTCATGCTGGTTACATCATTACCAGGAGCTCCGAGGATAAACCCCGTGAGCTACACACTACAGAACCATAGTGTTACCAGTCTTTTAGCCTGCACAAATTATATTACCATGCTTCAAAATACCTTAATCACAAATATATTACATTTATAAGAAGAGGCCTGCAGTAAATCTCACAGTGTGAGGTTTAGGACAGAGTACACACAACGCAAGACGCAGTGCATCAGATCAAATACAACATAACATGCAGTGTATACGTGGGATATAAGGAACGGCTAAATGTGTGCACCTGTCCAGGTGAGAGTGTGACAAAAGGAAATGGGTTGCATGAAAGAGGAGGTCAGCACAGGTGTACGGACAGGATAGAGGGCTGGACCACAGAGCAAGCGGTAAGAAACACAGCACGTGTACACACACAACTCAACACTCACTGTGACATCAAAGCCATGCTTGCTAAACTGAGGCCTGAACACAGAACACACAAGTACAGCAGCAAGTTATTGTATTTAACCAAAGGTGAAAACCTGTCTTATTCTGAACATATCAGTATTCAATACCCCGTAATGTGTTAGAACAAATTGGCTAAATGGACCATAAGACACTGCAGCGACAGAATTTGGAACTTCATTAGGTGTACCGGTTATATACACACACACACACACACACACACTACCTTTTCAGCCTCTATATAAAGATTAGCTAGTGCAGAGCCAAATATTTTAAGTTGCAACCCAGTAGAATGTAACCTTGACAAAGTTACTAGTCTTCACAAAAGAACTGTTACATGCTTATAAATTTTAAAATATATACACCAATATTTAACTACATAAAGTAAACACCGACTTTAAATACAATAAATTAGGGATAAATGTCTCTAACCAAATATCTTATACTCTATCAAAAACAGACATTAACTTTACTGCGACTGGACATTATCGCGGCGTTAAAATGCCCCCGCACACCATCACGTGCGCACTTTTACCGCACGTCTCGAGACCTCAAACTCGCGCAACGCTGACGCTCTGCGAGCGTGTTTATGTTGCGGCGACGGACACGCCGTGACCAATACAGGCAAGGCCCGCACAGCGCTCCGACACGATCCGCGCAAAACACCTACACGATTTTGCGGCAAATCGCGCAAAAAAAAAAAAAAAAAAAAAAAAAAAACACGACTTGACCGCTCCAATCGCAATAAGTGCAAACAGACGAATTAATAAACATCATAGTCAAACATATAAAGCGCAGCAGCCGAGTACGAGGTCCCGAAAGGTACACGGAGGGTCGCAGCTGGATTTTGGGATGTTGCAACAGCATCGCTCAGAAATAAACCTGCGTCACAGACAAAACGCGACGCGCAGACGTGCGCCTCGGGCCAAGGTGCGAGAGAGAGGCGCTCAGGGCACCTCGCACCCCTTTAGCCAGCCGGGGGTCCCGGCCGGCCACGGAATCACAGAGCAGTAAATACAGGATTACCCCCCATTACTGAGCCATCCAAAGCCCTGATGGAAGACATGCCAACGCGCCGGCCAGGCAGACATCTGCCATATTAACTAGCCATCTGCAGTTCATTCCGATCAGCCGCACTTTGACACACACACACACACACACACTGTACTGTTAACTGGTATTTCAATAATTTAAAATAAAAACGAGAGTGACTGAGCCGGACACTCGATGCGATAAACGCGTATTATACGGATCCACAACGCGGAAACGCGGCCTGGGAATAAAACACAAAAACCAAATAATAATAATAATAATGACTCAAACTGTTCCATAACCCTACCGGGCAGCGCTGTCCTACTGTTATTAATTTGGCGAAAAGTAGATAGAAACAGGATTTTCTCGCTATTGTTGTTCACAAGGTGATGTGGAAAAGGTATTAACAATAGAGCCGCATTAAGTTACACACGTTATCCGGGGACAGCGATGTGAACGAACACACACACACACACACACACTACATTAACTACAAATAAAGAAGCCCATTCGATTACTTTAAATTGAACTGTTATAATGTAGAGAATGAACGTATATGCGTTCTCATTTCTGACTGCGCTTTTTTTACAGCCGTTTTCGGGTAAATCGAGAGGTTCAGGGTGTTAAATATGCAGCAGGGATCCCCCGGGCACAGAGGAGGGAGCCGATGTGCCCCTCCGGCATTTTTAAGGCCCGCCAGGACGGGCCGTGCGTTTCCCCTGCCACCATCATGGCCTCCTGCACCGCTCCGTGAGTCAGGATTATCCCTGAAACACCCGCGACCTGGTGCCGGCAAAACTCACCATCGTTCAGCCACCCCCCGGTATTTCTGCTCCACGTACTGCAAGTCGGTGAAGACGATTAAATTTGCGCGTCCCCCACGGGCTGCTTTCTTGGTCTTGATTTAGACTCCGTACCGTACGGAAAACCTGCGCCTCTCTCTTACTTGTTCTGTCGCCGTTGCTGCGGTAAAGATGGGGAGGGAAAAAACACACACAGCAAAAATGACGTCATCATAGGAAGTGTCCGGAGAAACCTGCCCGGTTGCAACACAGGGTTCCCGCACAAAGGTTCCCCCCTTACGTATCTGTTCGTGCGTAGTAAGTGCGCGTGTCTTGATTGCTCTTTGCTGAACTGAGAAAATAAATATATTTTTAAATAATCCTGCAAAGTGCATAATACTAAATACCAACAAGAAGCCACATATTTTGTCAGGTACATTACCTTGCAGTGTGGTTTCATTTAAATAACCCTTTCGCTTATTGACAACGAAAATAGCAATTTAAACAAATTGTCTGTGGCAAAGCTGAATTTTAAATCTAGCGGCGCTGTCAGTGTGCGTTTCCCTAGTCTGCATGGCAACACTCCCCAGGCTATCCAGAGGACTGAACACAAAAATAGACCGTCGTCTACGGAACGCGTAGAAAATAACCTCCTTTATTTAACTGTGCATTAGGGGCACTACTGTAAGCTAATGCAAATAAATGCGATATAACTATATTAGCATAACAGTAGCAATTTATGATATTCATACAGAAATAGCGTATAAATATTTGATTGCAATTATTTTAAAACATTAATGATGTGTAGATGTTTAATTTTACCATATCATTGTAATATAATAATAGCTTATTGTAACAAGTATATTAAATGTTGTAAGTCGCTTTGGATAAAAGCGTCTGCTAAATGACTAATAAAAATAAAAAATAAAAATTTGTCATTTTTACTGCACGTTGCGCATGAATTTATGTCAATGAAAATTTAAATGGTATACGTGGTATTTTTTCTAATAAAATTGATTGCTATAATATACTGTGTTATAGAATATTAATTTTTTTAAATACTTTGTGCTAACTACGTGTTAGAACAGTATCGTGTTCAGTCAATATTTGTCACGTTTTCTTAAATGGTATTATATAACCACATTTATACAAAAGTTGTGCATGCAAGGAATGACATATATTATAGATATATTTGAAAGTAGTGCCACCTAGTGGCAATAAAACCGAAATTTAAAATTTCTTCAAGAGTCACCTTAGATCCCGTTAGGTCTGTAAAATTCCGGGATACATCGTGTTTATAACAAATAACATTCGTGTACTCTTTGAAAGGATTTTAACATCAGTTCTACAATTTTAACGCCAACATTGCGTATTTTATTTACAAAAAACTTTTTGTCAAATTTTAAGACATTATAGTAAAAATACATTGCCTATGTGTGCGATAAGAAGCCGGAAAAAAAGACACGAATGAATCCTTGCAATTCCACATTGTGGTCACATGGTGACGGTGTGCAAGCAGATACGATTCTGAGAGATTTTCAGTGGGCATTAAGTCAAAACCACACCTTGACTTAAAGACCAAATGAAGTCTTAGCCAGAGCAACTACATGTGTTTAAATATTACATTTTACCGTCTTAAACTGCGCAGGAAATAATATGTATATAGACATAACTACATGACTGAATTAGGATGATTTGTATTTACATGTAAGGAAACCGCCCCCTTGGTCCTCGCTTTTTCAAAGCGTTTTAATAGACTACTTATTTCACGCATTTAATTTCTGCCAACATTTGATTTCAAATAAGAGTATTTGTGTCACTTTGCTTATAATGCAAAACGCATGTTTGAGACAAAATTTAACTAGTACTGTATAACACAAGCAGTTGACACTTTTTTCCTACCAAGTAATTTAATGCTGTTATTTTATACCAAACCACATTACATACTCCAAATAAGGCCTAACATATTTTACAGTTTGTTAAAAATATACAAATGTTGCCATCGTTTAAAGAGACAGTGGTCCCTCTTTAAGTTGTAATATTTAAAATTTTCTGGTTTCTCAGACTTCTCGAGGTAATGTTACTATCATAAAAAAGATGCTTTTTAAGAAGAAGGTTCACTTTTTTATTATTCACTAACATCTGCAGCTTGCTCAGGACCATTTACTGTTTACACGATGGTCTCCCATAGCAACACACTCTAACAACGAGTGACTTTATATTAACACAAAGGCCCAGCTGAACACAGCGTAAAAAATTGCTCCCAATATTAATTCTTCTTTTCTACTAAAAGAACTTTTCATAAAATTTAAATGAGTATATTTTCTTATATAAGTATCATATCTTCATGATAGTCTGCAGTCATTTACATGTTATCATAGACTGGTCATGCTGCCATGGCGATAAGGTACAGAAGCAAAAGGCATGATAAAATATGTATTAAATTAAATTATACTTCAGTCAGTTTTTCCAGTTTTTACAGTGACTTGAATGCAGAATTGAAGTTAAAAAAAAAAAGTTTCAACTTGTATGATCTCAGTGACAAACCCAGCAGAACCTTCGCATAATCCCATGTAAAAAATTACATACCTACCTTCATATTTACACTTGACCTTAAGGTATACATACATCGCTTAATTTATGTATATAACAGTATTGTATATATAAAATGTACAGAAACATAAATGTGACAAAACCAAAACATTTTTGTAGCACAAGTCACTTTGTCTCCATTTTCTGTTACCCTTAGACCAAAGAGACCCTACCATGGGAACACACTGCCTCTATAACACTTTCCTTTTAGTGAGCAAATCAAAGGAAATCTGTAACAAAGACAAAACTCCGCTGTTACCTCGCAACTGTGATTAAAAAAGAAAGAAAGAAAGAAAGAAAGAAAGAAAGAAAGAAAATGAGTGTAACTACAAATAAATCAAAAGGTTGTCTTGTATCTGACCATTCATCAGAACTACTGCATACATTATATGTATGCTGTTACGTGTTATTACGCATTCTGAGTGAATGCGTAATACCACCACTTTTCCATGGATTTTATTCACCCCTGTCATACCTCATTCAACGACTCATCAACTGTTGTCGATTTATAGATTGTCGACATAAAAGTCAGTGTACACTGTGTGTCAAATCGTTTGTCAGCTTCATCTAGCGTGTGGAAAAAAGTATTAGTCTCTAATTACTTCTTTATTTCCCTTAAATTTCGGAGTGATTAATAACCGCTTCAAAGTTGTAGTGTGAACTGAATGGACGATAGAATCATTCTAATGACCTCTTATTTATGCGATGTTTGAAATGAACTGGAAGGCTGAGTAAACGAAGGGCAATACCCCCCCCCCCCCATCTATATGTACCTCATGTTTGAATTAAATACAGACGTTTTGGTGGCTCAAACACTGCAGGGAACTTTTCTCGGCATTAGAGCTCAGTCAGATCCATCACGAACTGTTTCCTTCTGTCACACACCATGACAGCTAATTAACAGCTAATTAAAAAGCACTTAAATATATACAGGCTATAGGACTTGAAATGCCTTTTCTGGGAAAAAAATATAAAACGGAATGGACATATTGTATAACTACCAAGTACTTATGGAGTGTCAGGATGTATTTATGTAATGTCAGGATGTACTTATGGAATGTCAGGATGAATTTATGGAATGTTATTCTGCTTCACAACACCATTCCTGTTCAGCAAAACGAGCACAGATTGTACGTGAGAAATGTTTGTGTTGATGAGCCAACGCTGTCCAGAAGGAGACACCGAACACGCCAACACAACACACAACACGTGAAACAATTTTTAAAACGTACGTGGGTTTTAATAACCTCCGTATCATCGTTTATTTGCTATGAAGACAACCTGAAGAGTTCCAAAGCTATTTAGAGAGACCCCCTTAAGGAATAACAAAGAATATCCTTGGACAGGTATCCATAGAGACGCTTTTGCGTATAAAAGGAGCATCTCCTCATTTCATGACATTACTATACTAGTATCATTTGCACCAGATTAAAATTGATTATCGACATTTGCCAGCAGTAAAGTGAATGCATGCCTAGAGTACGTCCAAAAAGAAATTTGAGTTTTACGGAACAGATCAGAAAAGTAGATTTTTAGCAGTTGATGTTACAGTAGTGGCAGGACCCTCACAGAGCATCTTAACAGAAAGAAAGGGGCAGCCTTTTGTTACATTGCCGTAACGCCATTCGCATTTGCGCGTTCCTGCAGCGCGATCACACCTGCCGACGGTCACAGCTCGCCTTCTGCTGTATAACACTGATGCGCGACACTGACCGGGAGCACCGCTGGCGCCCTGTCTCTTGCTTGGTAAATAAGCTGCATTCATTTTTTTTTAAACCAAGCACTGCTGCGGATCTTTTTTTTATAAAACCTTGAGATGTTTGCGATCACAGTTGGAGAACTCGTGCGCACGAAACGTGTCACGCACGCACGGTGGTCGTGTGAACTGGAGGACACCAGCACAGGCCATTTTACACTCACGTCTCATGTTTTCGTCGGTGCGGTTTGGTGTGTGGTAAAATTAAACCCAAAATTAATGGAGGATGCTTGCGTAAAAACCGTGTTCCACGACCACGTAGCTCCCCGCGTGTCTACTTCAAGGACGGGAAAACCTGCTGTCTTGGGACCTTCTCATACTCTTACATTAATGTTGTAGAAACCACAGCAATGCAGAAGTTAAATACGTTACTGTAAGTCCCTCTAAATATAGACATTTTGACAATTTTTTGTTTGCTAATCGGGGAACTGTAAAATTCGAATATTAACATAACTGACACAGACAGACAGAAAATGGCACAAATTGAACTTTCATGAGCACCTCGGAGTGTTTTACAAGGTCATAAATGTATAAAAATAAACACTGCCTTTCACAATACAAGAAAAAAAACCACGTGGTATGATCCTCTTTTCCAGTAACTTCTTTGCTGGACAGTTCAAGCAAAAAGAAACAAGTTTTACTTAATCAAATGGAAACAAATGGTGTATCTACCTCTGCAATTAAATAAAACAAAACCCTTACAAAACAAACATTCTTCAACCCGGTGTTGCGCTTAGAACCTCTTATACAAAAACACGACCCGCCCGGACAACACACAATCACACTAGTCGGAACGCTGAAGGCATCATGGGTTAAGTCACTTAACGTAATGTTGCAATGACATTATGGCCGCCTCGCAGGTTGCTGTATGTAGGCAACGTTACATCCGTGGATACAACGTGTCCATGAACGTTAAATATTG
This sequence comes from Chitala chitala, assembly GCA_025773905.1. Lineage (NCBI taxonomy): Eukaryota > Metazoa > Chordata > Actinopteri > Osteoglossiformes > Notopteridae > Chitala > Chitala chitala. The sequence continues at coordinate 32,716 of JABJVR010048923.1, read as the reverse complement.
ATACATGTAAAACTGACAAAAATATTTAGGAACAAAACGTACGTAATCGGCCATAACCAAAAGAATAGCTTTAAAAAAAAAACAGGAAATCCAGGTTTGCCTGTCCAGTGCTACCTGTAGTACACACGTACTGTAGATACAATCTAATGTCAGCAAAAGTAAACCTGTAAAAAAAAAATCTTTGTGATATACTTGTGTTGTTATACTCGTTATTTACAAAGGGAATTTGGCATACGTTCTTGTATCCATACACGTTGAATTTTTTTGAAATCTGAGATGGAGAACATCCTCTGGGGCAGGGCTGTGGCTGTACTAAGGTCTGGGTAGTTTGGCCTTGTAGCTGGATTTCCGGGCTCTGCAGAAGTTTATTGGTACCAGTGCATCTGTGTGAAATGCGGCCGAGTTGTTGACAGGATCCCCTCAAGCTCCAAACACAATGCAGATACAACAGGGACAAACCAGTCTCTGTACACACTCCCACCACTGGGGCGTTGCCTCATTGTCCGTTCCCTGCATGTCCTGATGACAACAAAATGCAGGAGTTAACACAGCCCCCCTCCCCCTTCCATCACCACCCCCCAACCTCCCGAGGCTGGTTCGCCCCTGGCTGTCTTCACAAGTGTCCCCCGTTAGATAAACCACTCCTTCTTGCTTTCGTCGATGGTCTCGGTGAAGTTGGGGTCGTTGACGATGATGGCGGCGTCGGCGTTGTCGGCCGACTCCGCCCCCTTCGCCTCATTGGTGTGGTAGGTGCCCTTGTGGCGGAACATGTGGCGAATCAGGAACACCAGCGTGCAGAGGATGGTGAAGATCACCACGGCGATGATGCCTGTTTGGACAGGGAGCCATACGTTTGGCACGACTACGCAGACATACGTAGCTGTAGGTGCGAGTTTCACTTCACACAGAGCTTGTCTGTTCACCTGACTGTAAAAACAGACTACAAAGTGTCTTGTAGCAACTTGAGAACCCATAACCTTCTGCTGACATGCTGACAGTCTGTGCTGTTATGGAGCTGACTTATATCTAATTACTTACCACCAATAATGGCAGAATTCCTGTTGACACCATCAGGTACCACTCTCTCCTCGTTGAATGGGAAATCAGCACCTGCTGGTGGGTTATTAGAAAAAATTAGTACATGTGTTCAACGTGTTACCACCAGTGCCTTCTCTCTAAAGTTCACCTGGTCTCATGAAATACCGGCATTTGAACTTTCAGTGTTCACTGTTTTCATGTTGGACATTTTGTCCATGACACACCTGGCAAATACATCTGAGATGACACCATTCTCCTACGTTTAAGTCCCTAGCCATGTGACGGATGAAGCTGGCATTGCAGTGCCAGACAGACAGAGACAGACAGACAGACAGAGAGCTGGTGGCGTTGGCTGTCCATACCTGAGTCCAGGTGCCAGGGGTCGGTGGCAGCAGACATGGGTGAGATGGTGAGGGGGGCAGCGCCACAGTTGGACTCCACCAACCTGCCTTGGACGGAGACGGGTGCGGAGCGCGACCTCAGAGCTGCCTTAAGCGGGGCGACACCGTTGAACTGCACACGTGACAGGCAGCCCACGAAGCCCGGCGTGTTGTACTTCTCAATGAGCACAGGGTCGATCTGGCCCGTCTCTGTAAACGACACAGCCGTGTCTGAGCTGACTGGGGAGTGTGAGGAAGGAGAGGGCACAGCAAATGACAGGACCGCCTCGTCACAGAGGACGATGGCTGATCTAGGCGAATGTGTTCTCGGGACGGATGGTCCGTCGTATTTTCAAAAAACTCCCAAAATTAACACAACTAAAGAAGAAGACGTACTCAAAGCAACCTGTTTTTATATGCATTTAATTCAAATTGTGCTTCCCACAAGAAGAAAGGCTTTTGAAGAGAAGTTACAGTCCCACCTCAAGACAGAAAAACAGTGGATGTTTGCAGTTCTGCAGCATCAGTAAGGAGCCAACAATCTTATTATTAAGGTACAACAGACAGGCTGTCACTTGTGCTGTCTGGGAAAAGACATCAGTGCACATGACTGTCTTGCGCATACCGTACCCCACCTCCAAATACACCAATCTTTTCTGCAAAACAGAAAGTGTGTTTACAGGAGACAAACATCAAACAAACTGGGAAAGAAATGTCAAATCTGAATTTGAATAGGCGAAAAAAAGAAAAATGCTGTCATTGTGAGAAATCTGTCTAATTTCAGAAGCTGTTCGCACAGCTCCAGGTAAGGTTTAATTCTCATCTCTGGCGAAGTCACGTGAGGTCCTGTGTGAGCACATTCACGACAGATCTAAGGCAGCAGGCTAAATACAAAAACATACAACCAAGGCCCTTATACCCAGTCAAACATCATCAAATATGATCCTATCGATAAAAATCAGACAGTTTTAATAATGAAGTCCCGATTAACTCATGTCCAGGGAAAACCTCAAATGCCACCATTTCTTCTGTCACTATGATAACATCTACAATCATTTTACCAAAAAGCTCTTTTCGTGTGTCACAGGAACAGAAATCTGCATATAATTTACAATGTTCTCTCCTTCAGAGAAGCCAACCATTCAAGGCAGACTCAGCATCTTAGATAAATGGAGTGAGTTTTAGAGGTGCTGCCCTTGAGGACTAGTAGACAGTTTGAGCAGAGCAGCCTGAGGCCATGTGGAAAATGGCTCTCTGGCTGTCAATAACCCCAAACGTCACATGACCTCAAAGGTCAGACAGCTTTTCTTAATGTCGCAGCTGTCCGCTGACACGAGCCCCACTCCAGGTCCTTTGTTCAATTACCTTTCTATTTTCTTTTGTTCGATGATGCCATCTCAAGGTTTTTTGTTTAACTCTGAAAATTGCATTTCGACATCGGTTATCTAACCATCAATAACAACAAACATTCTCACTTTTGTTCAGGGTTACAACACAAATGTTGGCACCGTAAATAGAACAAAACCACTCTGAGAGGCAACAACTTAATTTGATAAGTGTCAAAAGCTCAGCTTTTTCACCCCCCCCCCCAACCATTTAAACAACACTCACTTCACATCTCCACAGGTAGGTCAAGGTATTTGCTCAGAGACCCTGAGGGCAGGCAAAGGTTTGGACACCTGAGATTAATAAAACCAGAGTGCCAAGAGCGGCCATCACAGCGATGCAGTCAGACTAAATGAACAAACACACCACGCACAGAAGCCAAGACAAGACAAAACGAGCGCCGATGTTCTCTGATGAATAATTAATTTCTTTCACTGTAAACCAGCCAGTGACAGTATGGCCGCAGAGGTCAACAGAGGGGATGCTGAGATAGGGGAAGGCTCAGCGACGTCACCATGGAGACGGTCCAGCAGAACACTTGACATTCGTCAGGACATGCAGTAAAAGTACAGGAATGAAAACACAGAGAAGTGAAGCAGGAGAGGCATGACCTTCATGATCTACAAAATACATCCTTAACCAGAAATGTCCTGTTTTTAAAACGTCTGTGGACTGAGAATGACTAAACACACAGTAAGCAAAGAGGATAATACAAAAACACTCCGCACAAAGGATAACTAACATACACAGCATAAAAAATTACTAACATACACAGTATAGAGAATGACTAAACACACACACACAGTCAGAAACGACACGTGCATCAGGATCTGTAGCCGAAGCAGGTAACCTGAACAGCGCACACCTGAGAGGACGATGCCCCAGAAGCGTGCTGAGTGCAGTGCAGGGTCTGTCTGGGGGCACGGCGGACCTGCGGGGGTGTCCGTGGAGGGCTGCGGCCAGTCGCTGGTGATCTGGGCTGTGTGTGTTTCTATCCCAGCCTCTTCATCAGACTCCTCCCTCCCTCTCTGCCTGACTGCGTGTGTTACTCCCCAGCTCAGAACACAAGAATACAGCCCCCCCCACACCCACAGCCTACTCCCATTTACACGAATGTAGGGAAACGCGGACTGTGGATCTGGATCGGGAGCCTGGCTCTGCCTGGAGGTGACACAAGCACTGCGGTTCACGGAGTACGGCTAAAATACAGAGCCTTACGTTTACATCACGACACACAGGGAGAGGAGAAAAAAATACAGAAGTACAGGGTTTCATGTACCAATTTCAGTTAGCTCAATGTGTTTCTGTTACTGCAGGAACTCACTGTAGCAAACAAAAACTCTACCCTGAGAGAGGACGTGAGACGATGGTTGACCACATTTTGGTTTCTTGTCATTTATTTACTGTAAAACTGACCTCTCTGACAGAAGTGCTGGTTTACTAACTAAAAAACGTGTCTGCTAAATGAAATGAATGTACCAAGTAAATGTATATACTCACACATGGACATTCGTGTACACACACACACACACACTCACACACACACACACACACACACACACACACACACACACACACACAAAGGAGACACGGACATTGAGCCCGTTCTTTGCCTTAGATGGCGATCATTCAATTTTCAATAACTGTACTGTCGATCATGAAAACATGCTTACCACCCACGCGTTTTATGGCCACTGTAATTCACAGCTTTCACTGTGAAATATAAGCCCATTAGGTTGTCATAATAGATTCATTTCACTCAGAAATTGCACTGAGTGCAATTCACAGGATCTCTATGACATTTATTCTCACACTTCATGTATGAGAAGTGGTGCCTGAGTTATTATGCCAAGCCGCCTGCTTCCATGGAGCCAGCGCTAGGAGCTCTGCATGACTGCAGCTCCAGTTCTCCGTAGCCTCTTACAAGCCAAACCTGGAGATGGAAGCGATGCTCAGAAGTCCAATTCAGCAGCTGTCCACTTCAATCTTGCGGTACCACCACTGACATTAGATATGACCGAGAAATGCTAACGGTTCCGTTTATCATATCAAATCATAACTAAACACACAAAACAAGAAAGGGCAAATTACAAGATAAAATACTGGATGGATTCAAATCAACCGGTTAACATATTTTTACTATTTTTCAACCCATTGACTTCCAGACATTTTAGCAGCATATACACACCTGACCGTTGTGTATTTCAGTCAGATGTTAAATGCTTATTGCGCCATTTCACTGTTTATCTGGCACTCCTTCAACAAGCACCTTTAGACCAGTCTGATTTCACACTGGCTACCGTTTGTCACCAGGGTTGTCTAGAGTGTCGTCTAGAGTGTCGTCTAGAGTGCTGTGTAGAGTGTCGTCTAGAGTGTCGTCTAGAGTGCTGTCTAGAATGTCGTCTAGAGTGTCGTCTAGAGCGCTGCCTAGAGTGCCGTCTCCATCATCAAACTGCAGAAGACTTCACTAGACCACAATCAGCAAGTGAACCTGTATTTCACAATTACATGCTGGTCCTGCTCCTATCGCAAACCGAACACATGCAGGCTGAGACTTTACAATGGAAGAAAAAAAGATACTCAGCTGGTGTTCCAAGTTGCAGAGGTAAAATCCGACAGCATCAAACCCCTAGTTTTTAATAAAATGAAGTGGTCAAAGGTTTCCAAAGGGTGGTTAGCCCATTGGCCCCCATTGGTGGCACCTCTGATTATAGGATGCACTTGCTGGATATAAAACATAGATACAAACGCTTACAGCCGATAGGATGGTAAACAAGTTTGGCTCTAAGGAAATGTGAAAAAGCAGTGCTGCTTTTATCACACAGCCGGATTGGACCTTCCAAGCGGGGGCTTGGAAACTGGGCCTAGGCTGACCATGTGGAGAAAGGACAAACCTCTCCCCCACAGAGGAACTTCCAGCTCTGGTGGAGACAGATTGAAGAATTCATATGTGCTCTGTGTAGATGGAGCTGACCATTGTCTGTCCAGAACATTGCATTACATTTCTCAAAGGAGCAAAAGAAAAAAAAGAAAAGTAATGCACAACGGTTTAGTGAAGAGGCCTGATCGCTACATCATGAGTGAAATATTAAACACCTCTTCACTTGCAGTTTAATGAAAGTGACACCATTTATGCAGCAATGAATTGAAGGTTAAAGATGACCATTAACTTCTTCTTTATTCCTTTTACCTGAGCAATAAGAGGCGGCCCTGAATGTGACCTCATTTTCACATTATTTTTGGTGAACAGCATGTGACTCGGCCCCTAAGCTGTGACTTTGGGGTGTGTTACAGAGGAACGGGAGAAGCAATAGAGTGTCTACAATTTCTGCTCAGATACAGATTGGGGCGGGGGAGATGATGACCTCATCTTCTCCAAATGTCCTTCAGCCCAATATAACTCTCATGAGCACCCCTCCTCTTCACTGTGAATTTAAAAAAAATGAAGGTAAATGGGATTCTGGGAAGAAACAGCGTAGCACTCCAAAATAACCGTAATCAGGACCTCCTGAAGGGCTGCTAAATAGACATGCCTGACGTTACCTAAGGAGCGAGCACATTTCTCTGGCACTTTCCTAATATGTGATTATTATGGGCACTACCTCAATACGGGTGTCTGGTCCATGTTATTTGTTAGTCAAAATGACCATTTTCCCAGAAATGAAGGTATGGCGTTTAAATAGACTTACATTACAGTGCAAATGTGATCTTGACCAAATAGGGTGTTTTATAAGAAACCTTCTGAAAATGCAGGTATGGTTGTTCTCTACTCACAAAGGAAGAGGGATTGTAAACCTGTAAGAGGTAACGTACATGTCACACACATATGCACAATATAGTTATGGCATGTACCACAGATTTGTGCCTCTCATGTCAGACCTTACAATGGTAAGAGCTTAGCTGCCAGAACTGATCAGTCCAAAGACAAACATATTCAGGAGAGTAATTGTAACTAAAAAAAAGTCTGTAATTTGCCAATGTGGACATAAGGATAAACTTAATCTGATATGAATGTTGTTAGAATGGTTACTACTGTAGAAATTTTGAGCAGTACAATACATCTACTTCAAAGTGTATAGCTGAATAAATATGTTTTACAATTTGCTGCAGCACCACACCAAGAACAACAATCCCAGGCACTGGAAATTTCAAGATGACATTACTACATAATATGAGGTAATTAACTACATAATCACATAAAATAATCCATATCAGGTGTTCTTCCAGAACACATTATATATGGCTCCCCCTGGTGTACACAATAAAGTACTACAGCAGTTCTCAACACTGCCCCCAAGTGGTGGTTAAAATATTATTCTGAACAGCAAGCCATGTTAAAATATGAGGCATCTGGCCATACGCAAGTGCGGTGCAGAACATAAGTATCATTTTAGTGAAAAATTCCTCATGCCAGAAAGTCTTAGACAGGCCTGTAAATAGAAACTGTCCCCTAATTTTTCACTGAAAAGAACCATTCACACCATTGTGTGGAAGCTTCTCATAATGTTGTACAAAAGAGAGTGATGACCCGTACCTCAAAGGGACGAAAGAGACGGACCCCCCGCTGATGACGGCTGCATTTCATCAGCTCGCCGTCTCCGACGCTAACGCTGCGCACCTCCCAGACGCCTGCTCCGACTCGATAAGCTCCCGGCGGTCTATTGACTCTCCTGCGTCACAGTCACGCCAACATCTGACACCGGCTCAATTCATCAAGCCATCTGAGATTAAACGTAGCCTAACTTAACCTCCGCCGAGGCCCGGGGAGCCCGCTGCCCCGCCGGGACGTCACCGCCGATGTCACTGCTGCTCCGCGTGTCCGAATAATAGCGATTCGTATGGAAATTAACGCCACCGCAGCTCGTGCGCTAATAAGACTGAGGCAAAGGCAGCTCGCGCAAATGAGCGAGACGCATTTCCCGCCGCCACAGCTTTCTGCAGCTGCTTCGCTGTTGGGGAAACGTGCTGAAAACTAAACTTTTGTTTACACGACCGTCACGTGGCGCGCGCGTGAAGGAAAGAAATGATCTCGGCTGTAACCGTCACAATTTTCGTAACTACAGGAACGGCGACGCTTGAGTCCATAGAAGTTTAACTTACGTAAGGGCTTACTGGGGGGACAAAGTGTGGGCCACTAACACGGGGCGACAAGAACAGAGGCAGCTTTTTCCCTGAACACAGAGTTTAGTTACTCTACGTGTTAGCGGCGGCTTAAGCGCTTTAGCTGAACGAAACACAGCTACAGCACTAGTGACCTGACATCACAATGTCAAAAATCGTGTTAATATGGAGAGCGCAGTCAAACACTTAATTGCTGATTTTATTTACCGAACACTTTTCCCAAGAAGAGAGTCTTGATGAGGTTGAACTGGGTGTCTGAAGCCTCCGGCAGGGAGTAACTGACAGGAGGGTAGTGGTCCAACTGGAAGACAGACATGCGGATGGACAGACAAACAAGCAGGAGAGGACAGAAGGTAAAGTCAGGCAGGTGGAAGATGAAAGAATGTGAAGGTTCTGCAAATAAACAGGCCTTTTACTCTGCATACATTTATAGTAAACATCCCCACTGCAGGCTTACACACCCGGGGGAGTATTTCAAATGTTCAGGAAGATTACTGAATAACATAATGTGTCCTCTATGTAGAACAGTGTTTAATCAAGGGCTTACACGAGTGGTAAACATGTCCGTCTCTGAAACTGTAAGCTTTGTTTCTTCCAAATGATTTTTTTTTTCAGATGGTGGGACTCCGTAAACTGGGTTGCTCTGGTGTGAAATTAAACTGCTGTGCTTTTAAATCTTTTTTCTGCTCTTGCAAACTTGTGCACCACTTATGTCAACCCCTGTGTGCGACATACTAATTTTGTGTGTTACACAAAAACCACACTGATCCTATCTCAGTCAGTCATGAAATGGAGCCTCTCAAAACTTAATTGTCATAATGTTGGCTTTTACTCGCACACAGTCTATGCATAAAGCTTAATTTGTACAAAAATAAGAAAACGAAATTAGGCACAGCTCTTAAAATGTCTTTCAACCGTTTTCAATCGTTTCCGAAGACTCGTTGGCACCATCGTGTGGCCACAAACATCTACTATTTTGCTGTGTACAGTTAAATGACCTGCCAAAGCACAGCGAAACAAGGTTAATCCAAGTTTTTAGAAACACAACCACTTCGAAAGTGACATATGATACTTTTTGTGAAAAAGTTATTCTTGGACAAAGGAGCTACAGCTTTCAAAATGACTTCAGTTAATTAACTGACCTAAATCAGTTCTTGTTTTCTATAATAAAGAACTTAATAGGCTTTTTAGCACATAATGCAAGGCATGTACTTTACTTTCCTGGTCTGGTTAATTATGAAAGAAAGGCTATGGTAATTAAATCCACTACTATAATTCATAACCATAGTTTTCATTCCTGTAAATAATTCCTGCAAAATTACTACTTTAGCCTCAAAGATATGACTCTTAATTTATCATCTTTCATTCAGTCTGAATACAAATGACAGAATATATTCCAAGAAATTACAAAGAACATAAGTATTGCCTTGAGGTATGGATATTAGTCTTTTGCAGGAGTTTTCTATGACACAATTCAGTCCTCTTGCGTTAAGTGCTCCCTGGGGAGTTGAAGCGTGGACACTGGCTGTAATTCCCCATGGTGGATAATAAATATGTTCCCAACTCCCAGACACTGACGACCTTTGCCTTGTGCATTCCAGTTTCAGGAAAAGACATAGTCAGTTGGAAAGCTAGTTTTCGACTAAACCCGATAACACAAATTAACATGTTAAAAGACAACACAGAGAGACTTTCTTTTCACACAACACCTAAGGAGCTCCGATTAACGATTACTGGAGTGCTGAGCACGTTCAGAGGTGAAGTCAGATGGCACGGCGTTCACGGCTCTGTCTACACCCTAAACGTGCTGCTCGGTTGTTGAAATGCGACGTGGCGTTTACGCAAGCTCAAAGAACCCGTGTTACGTGCCGCAACAAAAGACGCATCTCCAGGAAAAAAAAAAGGCTTCTGTGCGTGTAAAGATAAGAGTGTCTCAGCCGGCGTGAGAGGCGGAAGTACGACATCCATCTCCTGACAGAGTCTGCGAGGCTCACGGTGATATGGAAGGAGACAGGTGCACCGCAGGAGATGGAAACCGAGCGTGCTCAGTGAACGCTGCGTTCTTAGCATTTGCATAATTTTCTTGCCTTATGATAACTGCAGCGCAACAACGGGAGAAGAGACAGAACCATGATAGATTGCAAATTACCGTCTGGATTAACGGCACAAGATTAATATGACCAATGAAATCCTGCCTAAATCAGTGTCTGCCACAAAGTAGTCACACCCACCTGGGATCTGAAGCCTTATGTTTGTCGTCATTAAATTTTGGCAAAAGATCTTTCTATCAGTGTCAGAAGCGAGCAGATGGAACAGCACAAGAAGAGATCGCCGATTTACCATGACAACAACCTGCTGTGCCATTTCCTGTCATAAATGTTCCATCAGGTGCATGCAGGTGTGTGTCAGTCTAAGCATCTCTCCTGTCCCTGTTTAATGACGTCAATATTGCCTCAGCTTCTTATGCTTATAACTAGATTCACATAATTTATTTTAATGTAACTGGTTTGTGATTAGTTTGTTTATAATATGCAAGTAATAGACAACCTAATCCCCCCTTATTTAATTGCAGATGTGTGCTCAGTTTGTTGTTTGATTTGTTTTACTAATTATATTGTTGTAAACGTAGTTATCTGTAAGAAGGAAGAACAATCGTTATTTAAACAGCAGCATGAGACAAGAAGACAAGAGAATGAAACGGAGCAAAACGCTTTGGTCGTGTAAGTCAGCGGATCTGTCTAAGAGTGATTTAGTGCAGGCTAATTTGTGGTTTGCAAACAGAGCGTAAGGGCCGAGCTAAGCCAATAAAACTTGTCTGGCAGTAATCTTCCTGAACATTTGAAATACACCCCTGGATGTGCGCGGGTGACCTCAGTGCAGCGCTTTCGTTGACTGTCCGCGTGCGCCACTGTCCCTCTCGTTTGTCTTGATCAGTGGTGCGTTCAGGCCAGTGCACCAACCCTCCCTCCCTTCCTCCCTTCCTCCCTCCCCACATGCTGGCTCTGCGCTGCTCCCTGTTTGATGCGGGAGAGGCAGTGGTTACGATTCGAGGGAGGCTCAAAGGGTTTGGGTGTGGATGCTCAGGTAAAATCGGCTGAGCGGTTCTGTTCCAGCGTGACCCTACACCCGGGCCTCACCTGCAGCCGGGCCTCACCTGTAGCTGGATGCTGCGCTCCACACGGGACACGTTGACACTGTGCGGCTGACCGTTGGCCATGTTGCGCTGGTCCAGGCTGATGGTGAAGGGCTCCTTCAGGCCGCCCAGGTCGTAGCGGATCTGCAGAGTTCCTGCTCAGCCAAAGAAAGGCCGTCAGTCTGAAAATGGGCCTACCCAGGCAGGTGCGCTCAGGTGGAACCGAACTAAGCCAGCAACTGTCTCTGCTGTGAAGTGCGCTACGCTACGCTACACTTCGCCACACGCTTGCTACGATTCACTTGACCTGTTGGGTGCGCAGACACAAATAGGAATCCTACAGTTTTCAAAAACTTAGCTTTGTGTCAATAAACCCTAAACTTCTTTAACAACATAGGAGGCCTGCCAAACAAGCGACGCATGGAGCGCACTGAAACCTTTCCACCTCTCCAATTCATCCACGCAAAATCCCATGAATATTTGCCTTGATAAACAGTGGGTTCCCCTACAGTTCAGGTAACATTAACTCTCTAGCCATGTTCGTAAATAACAAAAACTCAGGTTCTCAATTCACGTTTTGATTTGCAGGAAATTGGATTGGTTTCTATCCCAGGTGAAAAACAAAGCTTTCGTTCTAGAACGTTTTAACTCACAAAAAAAACACAAGTCTGATGTAATATCAAACACCATTGTATTTTGCCCCGTAGAAATGTAAAGATATCTATGACATACAAGACACGGCATGTAACATCCCACAATAAAAAGGCCGTAAGGAGGTAGTGTAATAGTTATTTCTCTGGGTGTAAATTACCCCTTTTGTTTTTATATCTGCAAAAATCTATTGTCTCGGTGAGTCAATCAGCAGTTTTGTGCAAACATGAATATCGAAAATATATGGTCTGAGTTTCAGCAAAGTCTATGGCCCCAGAAGGTCAAGGTCATACAAAAAAGGAAAAGTTCAAAAGACCAAAATGCTGATGTCCAATTGAGACCTAATATGTATGCCCTGATTATAATTTCCGACCCTGTTCTTCCTGATTCTAAGTCTTGACCTGAGCACTAGTGTAGGTCCTGCTATCTGCACATGCTCCCACCCCTAACCCCATTTCCCACAGGCGGCTCCCCTCACCGTTCTGGCGAAGCACCACAGCCAGGTAATCCTGGGTCCTGGAGCTGATGTACACCAGGATGCTGGGTGCACTGGACGTGCTGAAACTGAAGCTGAGCTCCTCCCGTGTTAGGTTGACCTCGCTTCCCAACCCCGGAGAGGGGAACCGCGCGTCCCGGGCCGCTGCTGATGTCGCCTCAGCCTGGAAGTTGTACCGCAGGAGGGTGCTCGCCTCGAAGAAGCCCCCCACATCTGCAGCGTACAGGCGCGCGCACACACACACACACACAGGCACACACAAAGTGCAGGATTTAATGCCCTCCAAGGCACAGAGCAAGAGGAACATGGTGATGAAACAGCTGTGAAATAGAGACCCAGCACTCCTGTGAAATTACAACAGTGACAGCAAATGTCTAAGGAAGTTTTTTATAACACTTGAGCACTGCTGCAGTTTACTTATTAAACAGGTAACTGCCGACAAACATCCGTTACAATGGTAATTGCAGACTTTCTGTTCTTAACTACTCTGAGAAGAAGCTGCGGTGTTCAGCCAGTCTGGGTTGTATTTTTGATCTCTCAGAACTAGAACGGCGCTGAATGTACAACAGCAGCTTTAACAAAGACCGAGGTTTTAATAAATTAACAGAGCTATTCAGTCGCTGAGACCTGCCGGTTCTTTTGGGTTCGGTAAACGTTATGGTTGCTGGGCTGGTGTCAACGAAAAGTTGATGTGGTGGAAGAGGTCACTGAGTACAGAGGGAAGGGTGAGGAGCAAATTAAGGCCATTGAGATTAGAATGAGGATGAGAATGAAGAAGAAATAAACAGAACGTCAATGTATTACATGCGTCAAGGTGCAGCAGAGAACTGAGAAACAGCAGAATGTTGAAGGAAGAGAGAAGGAACATGCATGTCGGAGGATCTCAGTGCACCATGGCTCAGCTGCCTCCACAGCCCACAGAAATGATCTTCATATCGTACAGCTGCTGTTTGTGCAGCGGACTCACAACATTGCTCTTCTTAAGGAGCAAACCCAACTGTAAAGGAGGTAAGACTGCAAGCAGGCCTGCGATTCAGACCATGCTAGCATTTCTCAAAGGTGAAAGACATGCAGTCAGAGACCTAGTCGGTCAAACAAAGTGGAGGCGTGGAGGCACGGCCAGTCATACAAAGTGTGGGCGTGGGGCTGTCTGTAAATGGCTGGAGGGGGAGTATTGAGCCTCTCTGAGATGAACACTCAAGTCAAGGCCTGACAGGAACACCTGACACACAGCAGGAGCTCGATGACAGGCCTCTGACCAGACCTCCCAGGGCTCAGGGACACGAGAAAGATCGCAGCGCGATGGAAGAATATGTCAAAAGAAACGAGGCCACAGTCCCTGAAATTTCCCAGGGCTGCGTGTAAAAGCATTTGGCAGAACTTTCATCAGACACCAAACGCAAAATTGCTGTTCAATGAACTGAAAGCTCATTTCGTGGATAAAGACTTTTTCCCCCCAATGATGACCTCTTTATTTCAGTATACAAACGGTTAACCTGAAATTGGACCGGAGACACTCTGGTCGGCATGGCAACATCATGGGTAGGGTTACCTTTGTTACAGAATGTGCCATCATAGGCCGTGGTGCTGCAGTCACAGGAGTATCCGTTGTACTTCTCTACACACTTGCCCCCGTTCCGGCAGTACATCCTGAAACTGGTGCAGTGCCCAGAACAGCCGGGCTTCACCCCGGGAGTGACCTTTGCCCTCTCCTCCAGGTCAAGTGTCACGCCGTTCATCCTCAACGCTCGGATGCATCCCAGGAAACCCTTCTGCCCTCCAGCGGCACCTTTACAAAGTAAAAAGAGTTTAAAACAGTATATAGTTATCCAGATAAATCACATAATACTAATGCTAAAGGGACTGCTCTGAACTTAACCAACAGAAGCTTCAAATGTCACAGATTATCAAACATAAGCAGAGTACACACTTCATCGACGTAGCGGAAGACCACGAGCATAGAACAGGCCTAGAAAACTAAGCGCTGACTATCCTGTGCTTGTCTGAACCTCTGTTCACCACTTTCAGTAAATATTACCGCCTGATACCCGTAAATCCTGTTACAAACCCTTTTTATTGGCAGATGCAGGAAACTAATTAGAGTGACATGTAAGTATAGCAGCATGATCTTCATGCCCTGAACACGCGGCAGTCTCAGGTAACCGTTTACCACTTAAAGTGGTGAAAGAGCAGGACTGTTAACTTTAGGTCTACCCTTGATATTGACAGCAGAGTAACAGTATTAACTTTCCCGGTCTTCAAATATTAAATTATTAACATCGCGGTTTATTTCGAGAATAAAGTAAGTCGAGAGCTGTTTGCACATGGGTCTAAATGACTTTTTAATTACTGTTAGCAATCACTTTTGGCTACTTTGCCATTCACGGAGAAAGAGAGAGAGACAAACTATACACACGAACTTCAATGTTTATTTAACAGAAAAATATAACCGTTCTGAAGTATCTGTCTTTCTTATTCCAGCCTTGTAAGCACTGCTTTAGAGCTCAGTTCTCCCACTTCAAACACGTCTTTGCAAAAAATCAATGCTTTTTTGTTGAGAAAATTACAGGAGAATTAAATAAAGCCTCGTAGCAATGTGTCTTCACTCATACCTCCAGTAAATAGAATATATTAATATCATAACAGGCTGCAATTACAGTGTTTGTATAACGTGTGCTGTACTCTCCCATACACTCACAGAGGTAGGCTAATTTCTGTCACCAGAAGCACTTTAGTAGTCCCTAATTACGCTTGAAGGTGTCTTATTGAGATGGTTTTTTTTTCCTTACTGGAGCTCAGAGGCAACAACGGGGTACAGAGAGCAGTAAAAAAAAATTTATAAAAACAATCTTAAATATCAGTAACAACTTGGAGAAAAACAAATAAAAAGTTAGCTACTGTCTTCAGTATAAACAATGTGTGAGACTGAGAGGTTATATATTGTCATTGTGGTCAACATTACGGTGAAATAAAAAGTAAATAACGGTCCTCACAGGACATAATACAGGAGTTTAAACATCTATTTTCCACTTAGCTAAAACATGGAAGAGGATGGAAGGACATTACTGTCATAAACAAGTAGGTTGGGACAGAAAACATTTTTTTCTTTCTTTTTAGGAAGTAACCAGAAAGTGTGAAAGGTTACCTACTGTCCTCACAGGAAGTAACCTGAGTGGGAGAGAGGTTAGCTACTGTCCTCACAGGAAGTAAAGTGACAGAGAGGTTAGCTACTATCCTCACAGGAAGTAACGTGAGTGAGAGAGAGGTTAGCTACTGTCCTCACAGGAAATAACGTGAGTGAGAGAGAGGTTAGCTACTGTCCTCACAGGAAATAACGTGAGTGAGAGAGAGGTTAGCTATTGTCCTCACAGGAAGTAAAGTGAGTGAGAGAGAGGTTAGCTACTGTCCTCACAGGAAGTAACCTGAGTGAGAGAGAGGTTACTTACTGTCTCCACACATCCATTCTTCCTGTAAACCCATTTACAACATTGTGGCCAATAAAAAAACTTCACAACAGAATGTGAACAGCAATAAACAAGCAGCCCAATCAGGAGGACAGCAGGAAGCCGTTTACAGAGAACTGAACTGAGAAGAAAATTATACACACCACGTAATAACTGCAGACACCAACAAATTATACTGTGGATTGAAAGCAATTTATAAGGTCTTACATTATTCACAGAACATTTTATGCAATAAACATACACTTGTATGAACAAAATATAATATCCACTTCAAATAAAGTGATAATAAATTACACGGTCCCACTGAAATGTGTTTGTTTGTTGTTTTTGTTATGGACAGAGAACCAAATGTGCTCTTAGATAAATACAGAAAATTTTAAAAAGGAGTAAGTCTCAAAACCATGTGAAGATCATGGTATTTGACAAACAGTGCTTCATTAACTAGGGTAAGAGGAGAACTTCTTAAACAATCTGAGGGCTGTATTTACCGGACCAGACAGCTCCATTAAAGCTTTTTCAATACAGATGGACAAATTACCCTTAAGCCATTGTCTGAATGAATGACTCTGAAAACTGACAAGCAGTGAAGCCTTTTACAGAAAATTACACTCGATTTTGATTTCAAGTTTCACCAAACATGCGTCACATTTTTAATATTAGCATTCTGGTGTAAAAACAGCAGATTTAACCTGTTACACTGTGACTTTTGTGCACGCAGATTTGAGTGTGTAAATGAGGTACCCATGTTATGAAGATATAGAGGTATTTTGTACAAATATCGAAGTGTGTGACACAAAAATTGCCTGTTCACTGTGATGTAGTGAAGACAGCAGCTGAACTTTAAAAATTACGTCTTGAAAAAGCAAAGATATGGACGAAAGATTGGAAGATATATACATAATATTTTCTTGTATTTTGTATTTGGACCCATGGAAAAAAGTAAGGCAACCCAATTTTCTATCAAAAAAACAGCCATTTGAAATCTGACATTTCCTGAGTAAAAAATGTTTTATCTCACAATTTAAAAAGGAATGTCAGCATAATTTTTATTGCTTTTAAACTTGAGCAATTTACAGCTGTGGAAAAATGTGGTTACGTTTATAAATACCTCAGTATAAACTGGTCAAAGCATAATCTGTATTCTGTACATTAAATTATGTAATGGTACATGTACTAAATTTCACATTAACTACAACAATTCATGAATGAGAATTCACGACAGTAACGCCAGATTGCAAGTTTTACGCAACAGACAAAATTCAAAAGAAAACTACTTGGGAGAAACAGACGAACGAGAACAATGTCAGACCATATAAAAACTGAAACTAAGGAAAGGTTTCAAATATCATACGTGACCATTTAGGAAATAAATTAGTTACGAAGAATGGTGATTATGGCTCACTTAGGAGCAAGATCTGAATTAATGAAGCCATTTGAATGCAATTACTGCAAGCACAGTACTTACAGTTCCAGTAATTTATGGTGCCCTACTTTTCATGTGCTGTGCTTTAGACTTTCTGACACTGGCCTTGTTCACATGGGCTGCATATGAAAATCAAACAGGTTACCCGCCCTGTGAAACAGTGCCAGCAGTCCCCTCGGAGCCTGGAGATAAAATTTCAGCAGAGATGTGAAATACCCCCATTCTGTCAGCACTGCTCTTCCCTGAGACCCCTGTTCTGTGCTACTGTTTTGTAGGGTGTGTTTTGTGTGTGTGTGTGTGTGTGTGTGTGTGTGTGTGTGGGGTTTATATGTGACAGACAGACAGAGATAGAGTCCAGATGGGTTACTGCTACACTCAGAATCATATTTTAATGACTTGCAGTTCAGGGCTGCATTAGTGCTAATGCTAACACTAACTCTTCACGTGACCCTTCAGGGCCAGTGCAGCTGCCCGTGTGTCTACACAGGGTAACCCCCCCACTCCCCCTCATCCCGGCTCTCACCCACATAGAGCTGGCTGTAGAGCTCTAGGCGGGTGTGGCCCTGGGCCGGAGCGGGCCGGACCTCCCGATATTGCTGGTCCAGCCACAGGACGGCCTCCTTGACGTTACGCTCGGCGCCGACGCGGTGCCACTGGTCATCGTTGAGCGGTGTGGGCGACCGGACGGTCAGCTCCACAGGGCCGTTACCCACGTCGAAAGAGAACGACACCACGGTGGGGGCTGTGAAGGGGAGGAGGGTTAGAAAAAGTATCAGAAATATTGCAGGACTGAAAGACACTGTACAGGGAATGTGTTTAATTTTATTCCTGGGAATTCACTACATTTTCACTCAAACTGTTGCCACACTGCTTTATATAGCACGGCACCATTCAGCAATGTTCCACAGCTGTGTGAGCTGGCTGTCAGCGCAAAGACAGTAAAATGTTCGTACAGCTGACTTATCCACTCCTGAGCCTCATACGGGGCCCTGCTGTGACGCTGTGATTTCGCTAAGCGATTTGAATTTTGGCACAGAAGTAAAAACACGTCGTTAGTAGGCTGTCACAGGTGGCAAGAACAATTTAGCACTGCACCTAGCAAACTGTCTGCAGGCGTATGGAATAAAGAACACCACTGAGTGCACACCAAGAAGGTCCGTCAGCATTTGTACTGTTTACAATGAGCAGTATATTGTGATTCAGAGCGAAAAATTACAGATGGTCCCACATCTTTTAAGAGTCCTTTTTGGTTTAAATACATGTGAGTCAATGAATCCTGCAAGGTCAGTTGTTCTTCAACACATCAGCGATACTAGTCATCCACATGGTAATGTATAAACCCTTTAATAGTTCATAACTCCTTCTAAAGATCCTTTGCCAAGTATCCCCCACACCCACCAGGAAAGTGTCATAACAGCCAATGGGATGACACATGGCATACAGTCATACTGTCGTTCCCTCATATGTCCTTGCTTTCCCTCCACACACACTCTTCTCACTGGCAGCTTCAGTTCTCCTGTACTGCCAACCTGTTTGCTCTCATGTCACGCTGAATGCCATTGGTGCTCGCGTCCACGTCGATTGCCCTCATTGTGCGGTCGTTCCTCCACACAGCGACGTTTCGCTATCAAGGATAACAACTGCTCATTCTTGCTGGCACTCATCTTGGGCCAGATCTCATTTCCCAAGTCTGTATTACGTTTTCGATTGCTGTTCTCAAAAGGGTGGTAACAGCCTGCTGTGTGGGTACTGGGACTGTTATCACAGCCCAGATGTGCACAGAGAACATTTTTCAGGCAGGTTAATGACAGGTGTGCTGCACCAATCACAATGCTCAGGACTATCATCTGAGTGAGAAGCGCCTTCTACCTTATTACGAGGACCACAACAACACAATGCCATCGTCTCCACTATACCAGTGTCTTGACAATGTCCGTATCTCCGCAATGCCAGCAAGGTGACCCCAGTCACAGAAATCTGCTCAGAGCAATCTCAAGTAAGAACTTGGGCCATGCTGACTGCACGGAGTAGACAAAACTTTCTGCTCCCTCTCTGTGGAAAGCCGCAGGTGCCCGGGACTCGGAGAGGCCCAGGGGACATAGACCACGCCCATTGTCAGAGGGCTGTAATTGGATTCACACAGCCTGGATCTGGAGCACCAGAATCGTAAACGTGCTCGCAGTAAACAGAAGATGGTAGCTGGTCTTGTCTAAAAAACAATGCAAGGAATATTCCAAGGAATATATCCAGGCAGAATGTTAAACCAACACATGCAACCAATAAGTCATTCATAAGTACTCCACCTTAGTCTACCTTCACCATTGAACTGGTTGTACATTAAAATTTGATCATATTAATTAAGCTTTAAATAGCTCATAAATAAAATTCCAATAAACAAAAAGGAGATGCAAGATAGAAACTTGAAATAAACTAAATCAGCATTCATGAGGTCAGGTTATCAAATTTATGTTTTTACAGTACTAAGTGAAATCCAGTTGTATACAAAAAATATATAAAGCTAATGCCTTTTTCATTACACGAGCAAACAAACAATGCAAAAAATATAAATCGGTTGTTGAATTCCTAAGAAAGCAAACGTATCTAGAGACGGACGATGATGGTGCAGGAAAAGTCATTTACAACTGTAACAATTTGAGGCCGATTGGAATCCAGCCAACTGCATAACATTTCTGGGAAATATTTTTGATGAGAGTTTGAACACAGGAAGAAATTAAAAGGTTCAAGGACTGATCCTTGGTGTACCTCTCTACATGTAGTTGGAAGTAAAAATTGAAAAGAAAAAATCTGCATAGCCAGAACTCCTGTTAAACTCCTTTAAGAACATAAGATTAATTTAGGACAGAAAACTGTACAGGATTTGGGTGTTTAGCAGGGCTTCTGGGTTTTTAGCCGGGCTTCTGTTTGCCGCCTAAAATGTTTAAGAACAATATTATGCTGATGTATGTTGCCCGTCTAAAACACATGTCTGAATGCGTCAAGAGAGCTGCATTAAATGGATGTTTAAGATCCTCACTTCCATGACTGCACACGCCACAGTTTACGGCTCTGTGGACCACGCAGGAGCACAGCACCAGCCTGGAATAAATACACCGTCATTAAAGGCTCTCACAAATTCAAATTATTTTCACACATGCATAAAATTAGGATGCAAGCAAACCATAGGCCTGTGAAAGCCTCTTTAAAAAGGTGAATTGTACAAAAGAAGAAGGCTGTGCAATGATTAAAATATGAGTGACGCTATTTAAACAGCCTTCCTCTAAAGAAATCTGCACTGTAGGACAATTAATTAGATGAATTATCTTAACAAGGTCTCTGGAGATTACTAAAAGAGCAATACAACCTACCTAAGCCAATATAAATCGTTCTTTCGTTTACTTTCCAGCGCACCTGAGGAACAGGTACACTCCTTTACCTTACATTTACAGGCTAATGTTACATAATCATACACATGAGGCTGTAAATAATTTGATCTGCTCAAACTGACACATACCTGCACACACACACGCACGCACACGCACCCTGTACCTATTGTGCTTAAGAACACTAAGCAGAAAATAATATATCTGTTGTGCTGGCATATAATGAAGCAAATAAAAGCTTTTACATAGATAAATCAAGGGGAGGCAAAGCATATTTTAAAGTTAGCAATTCATTAATTTCCCCTCAAGTGTAATGCTTTCAGAATTGCCTTCGCTGTAATACAGAGAGATTAGATCGTTTAATTGATATTCGCCGATAACGTAAGTGTGCGGTGCCACGTTGTAAACTTGTTTCGGAGTTTGGACGTGCAATTACTGGAGACGACATCGGAACGTTCAGTTTTTAAAAAGTCAGGCCGCGGTCAGACACAAAGGAACACAAGCCGCGCGCGTCTGGAGAAATTAAAATCCGAGCACGTTCTGCGAGGACTCCAAGTAAAAAAGGGAATAATGTTGTGGGAATCAGCGCACTGCAGAGTAAATCAAATTACTTCTCAAGAGCCCTGCACTGCTGACTGGGGGAGGGGAGAGTTATAAAATGTGGAGCTTAATAAATCATTTCCCATCCAAAATTTGAAGCTTGGTCACGCTTCTGATGAAGTCATGAATATTCAGAGCTGCCTGGATCTGTCTGTAGTGCGGCCTGTCCCAGGACAAAACTGACAGAGCTCTCAGTACAGGCCTGATCAGGAGAGGAGCTGGGTATCTGCAGTGTGGGCCACGTCCGCTCTGACCTGCGGCTGAAGCACCTGGGCAGGCTTTCTGCTTTCGAGCTGGTCAAGGTTGCTGAAACTGCGCGTCTCTGAACCTGTACGGCACCATCATCTGTGCCTTTTGGAGAGGCCAACAGAGGGCGCCGGCACAACTTCCAGCAGACTCCTTCAAGGCAGAAAGCCGGGGAACGCACAGAGCCGCAGATGATGAACACTGCTCGTGGAGGCCTTTGGTGGTGCATCTCCAATTGCTCAACGGGTCGTTTCTGCACAGTGGCTGCATCGTTTCACAAAGCACGTGAAAAGTCTTCATTCCGGGATCCGGCTAATGACTCGATACATACCACATCTGGCACGGTGTTCAGGAAAAGGGACCGATAACATGGAGTTTCACTGAACAAAAAAAGCTGGTGTTTAATTTGAGTATTAATGCAAGACTCACAATACTTCTGTGTGTGTGTGTGTGTGTGTGTGTGTGTGTATGTGTGTGTGTCTGTATGTTTACTTGTGCATGTGATTTATAGTTGTTCGAAACTTCATAACTCAAAAGTTACTCAGATTTAAGCACTAATACTGGAAAAGCAGCCCAAAATAAGAACTAAGGATTAAAGCTTGCATCTATTATATCAACATTAGTGAACTGAGAAGCTGGAGATAGCAGGGGTTTAATTTCCTACTGGTTCCTTCACGCATAGCTCCGTCTGAAGATCCATTTGCGTTATCTTACTGAGGATTTGGACTAGAGACAGAGGCACATCCGTGATCATGAATACACTTGTTTCCGCTGTGGTTTACCCATAATTCTCTCCATGTGAGATCTCAGCACAATCCCACATTTTTACATGGGTGGGTCTGGGTCTCTATAACGCCTCCGCAACCCGCCGTGTGGCATAGTCTACCTGAGCAACGCACCACTAACCTGGGCTCCAGTCAGCAGACCAGCACCTGCCTGTCATACCTTTTCTCTCCTTCCATAAGGGCTTCAAGCCCCCCTCCCCTCACCCCATGTACAAAATCAAGATTTCTCTCTTCTGTTCCTGCCTACTCTCTCTTCCCATGAGCGGCAACAGCAAGAGCAGCATGGGGCGAACCATTAAATATAAAAAAAAGTTGCAGAGGCAAGAAATGTGTAAGAGAATGGGCAGGGAAGCTTTTACTTCATCTCCTCCGCTGAGCCTCGGTGGGACGCACAAAAATGAGAACATGGAAGGGAATGGGGGGGGGGGGTGTTGAGACAGATGGAACTAGTGAGCACAACCCCCCCTTGCTTCATTTAGTCTTTGCATCTGGAGGGAGGATGGGATTGGAAGAAAGAAAATGTAGCTGTTCCTCTTGCACAGAAGTCACTAGGCCATGTTCCTCTAGGACAGACACTGTGTTTGAAGTGGGGAACCCCCCCCCAGCATATTTCAGCCACCAAGGAGCAATGGTTGGTTTAGTCTAGTGTACACAAACATGCTAGTTGAAAACAGAAGGAAACAACTTCTCGCTGACACTACAAGAGCGCGGCTCCTGTGGCGTGCCGCTGAAATACGCTCAGCACAGGGGAGCCAGTGAGCACTTGCTGCAGGCGAATACAACCCATCTGATAGAAAACCCCCGCTAGGAACACACATCACGCAGAACCAAAAGCACTGTGCTTTTGGGATTATCTTATGCTCCGTGAACCCTCCAGACCCTCCACACGCTAGTTTTGAGTTTGTTGTAGGCTGTCTGAGACAGACACTACTGCTTCCTCAGTCGAAGGTATCACCTCTCAGTGGAGAACTTTAGACAGATGCATCCTTCTAAGGCCACTGTACATCTGGAAATGGCAGATCTGCTCATCTCTTCCTGGACCGTGGTGCTGACGACACACGTCTGAAATTTTATCCCTGATGCATCTCAGATTGCCCCATTCCTTGTTGGCAAGTGCGTGACATCATCTTCTCGGCAAAAGCCAACTTCTAATACCAGACAGCCTGAAGCCATGCTATAAAGGTGTACATACAATGTTTGACATAATATATTTAAGGCTATAGAATTAATCACAAACAAAGTAAGCAATGTAAATCTTACAGAATTGTAATATATTAAACAAAATATTTGATCTTGAAGTTTTCTGAGTTTAGGTCTTTTATGTTAGTTATGCATTTTACAACTGTTTCAAACCTGTCACAGAAATTAGATAGATGGACCTAGATGGAGACATCCATCCTTTGCACAATCACACAGAGACTTTGAGGGGCAGCCGCACATGACTGCTGATTAACAACGGCGCCACCTGCAGGCCGGACGCTTACATTTCAGCTCCAGTCGGATGAAGTCTGTGTTACCCAGGTTCTCGAGGAAAACACCGTAAGAGGCTGACGTCTTGAAGTAGAAGGAGATGTCGGCGCTAGTCTCGCCTTGGAAGGTGGGGAAGTGGAGGTAGGACGATGGCGTGGTGAACGAGGCCGCGTTCCAGTAGTTTCCTGTGAAACAAATAAACGAGTTAATGCTACAGGAAGTTTAAACTCAGAGGGCTTTGAGCAAGAAGGACAAGTCTGACACATGTCATGGGGAAGAAAGTAACGACACGGACCGGTCGTGTATTGGGTGAAGCTTAAAGAGCAATAATTTTTGGTGTAAAACTGCTAAAGCAGAAAACTGGGCTTTGACTAAAAGATGAATACACAAATAAAAATCTGGTTGTACAACATTAACTCTGGTTTAGTATATTTTTTCACATCACCCAAAGTAACTAAATTATTGTGCTGTCACTGCAAACATCTGGAGCACTGTTTATAACGACATGCCTCAACAGTCCTAATAAAGCGTTTTGTCAGTAATGTCTAAAAACCATCAGACTTAAGTTCCTGAAGCATCTAAGGAACAATATCAGCCTTAACCGAGAATTTAGTTAAATTCTTTTGCTTGGGTGATGTTATACCACACATGGTTGACGAGTTAACGGAAAAGCATGCATGGTGTTCAATTTTTTTGTGCATTTCCATGGGGGGGGGGTCTTTAAAGTAGTGCGAACGTGCATGTGAGGAATGCCGTGGAATGGCAACATCTTCTGCCCCCTTGCCGCCAGGCTGTTTAACACGTCTGCTGCTGCCGATGCCGCAGGCGAACTGGGGGAACCTCTCTTTCTTTAGCAGTCAGCGCAGATTCCCAGCTCCGCCTGTAATGGAAGCGCCGGAATAAATCAGCTAATCCTCAAGCGACTGGCGAGGAATTAACGAGAGCCACGTTTTCTGAGTGCGCCGACGAAAGCCAGCATCGGAGCACGCAGGGAGACGGGCAGAAGCCTTGGGATGTCAGTACTTCCACACAGCTTAGTTGTCACAAATAACTAAATAAATAAATAAGTAAATAAAATGATACTTGGTAGTTTTGGTCTGACTTCCGAGTCTGGGGCAGCGTTGGATGTTTCTAGAAAGCATCCTGATTCTGTGTATGATGGATTCAGCGATTGTCCTGACACACCTCCTCCACATTTTATTCTTTTCACTATGAAAATATGAGAGCCAAAGCTCCAGCACTTCACCTAAGCAAAACAACCTCTCCCCATCCACCCAAAATGCAAGATATGTCCCCAAAACAGTCCAGTCACTTCCACTGACGTGACTCCAGAAAACTCTCCTCTCTCTCTTTCTCTCTCGCCATCTCTACACGACAATCCGGGCTTTGGTGCCGCACAGAGGAAAGAGATGAAACTTTGGAACCCCACCAGGGGAGGAAGCTCTTATCTAGGAGGCCCAGAAATGGTCCTGGTAATTATCTGGCGCTGACTGCAGTCGGACTAGCCTCCGTCGCGCCGTTTCTATCCATTGTGTCTGCCGTGTGATTGGATTGTTTGCTCGCTCTCGGTTTATGAATCAAAAAAGCACCTTCCTGTGTGAGCAGAGCGAGCCCACGGAGAGATTACAGACATTTTTTTCTTTCAGTTTAATTAAACAACTGCAAGTTTGGCTGCCGTCACATTTGTGTTTTCATCAACCATGTGATGCTTGCATGTTGTGACGTACGTGACGGGAAAACGTTGCTGCGTGCTTCTCTTGTAAAGCTCAGTTGTCCACTCAAACCTAAAAATGCCCAACAAGCCGCCTGGGACTGGATAAGTGACCCAGGTAGCTCAAAAGTAGGGGCCACACAGAACCATCCTGTCAGTGGAACCAAGGTGGTAAGTCTGTTTTAAAACTAACAGAGATCAGGAGGAGAGGAAATATGTACTACCTGAGTCAAGTGGTCCTGAGAGCTTCTACAAGCACTAGTCATCACGTCCCCACCTTTTTGGCAAAAGGACAATTTCTAAGAGTGCCTTTTACAACTATTTGTTTATGTGACATATAAACACAAATTGATATTTGACTTTCCATTACCCACGCTGTCTTGTTTTATCTTAACGTTATTGCTGAGACTCAGTGGATCTGTAGAAATGCATTATTTTGGAGTGGTCAGCCTTGCCACTGGTCCCCAAGAACTGGGTGGCATTTCTAGGGTCCTTTGTTTATGTGCCAAGTTTCCACAGGTTGACTCTTCTGTGGACATGTGGACTCTTCTCATTTTTCAAATGTGCCAGTTAATGAAGAAGGATATAATCTGGAGACTTGTTAAAAATCTAACCCAGCAAACACAAAACGTTCAAATAACGTTAGCTGAACATTTTATGTTCGCTGGGAACAGGTTGAAAAGATAGGTAATCACAACTGAACTCTAAAACAAAGTATAATGAATGTACTCATGCCACATGCTGCAGACCTTACTAAGTTTTTTTTTGCCACGTTTAAAAAAAGTTTATTTTATCTTACGTACGTTCCACAAACAAAATCTAACTTAACATCTAAGTCATTCAGCTGCTCAACTATTTAAAAGTGCTTAGTTTAAGAGACTGTGCATCTTATAGAAAAGACATACAAAAAGTGTTTTCTGAAACCTGCCTCTAAAAACACCTCTCATAATCACACGTCTTATGTCCCATATGGCGAAAAAACATGGAGAATTCAACATCTCAATAAATATTAATTAAAGAGTTCAGCTGGAAAGGGAACAGACTGCATACGGAGCAACCAGGACCAAATCTGGAAAATCCTAATGGTTATTCAGGTTATACTGAATTATTTTAGTATTACAAGCACACACATTACGCTGCATTAATTCTTACAAATATTTAATTCTGGTAAGTTTCCCCCCAAAATAAAGACAAGATATGGAAAAACCAAAACCTGACTGACAGAATCTACAGGAAAAGCAGGATGAATTTATTAACAGTCTGGGCAGCATTATAAGTAGATTGCTTGTGTGCTTTAGGTGCAACATCTTTACTAATGCTTAACAGTATAGCTTAAGAGACAATATCTAATGCAACGTACAGACAAATTACTAAACTTCACAGACAAACATTTGGATGTTTACTGGACCATAAGCAGTCCGATAACCCCTATTCTTAACCCCTACGCTACGCGCTTGCCATTTTGAACTTTTAAGTCTTTATTCCAAGATTTCTGGCACTGTGTTCTCTGTTGATGACGAGG
Organism: Chitala chitala; assembly: GCA_025773905.1. Taxonomy (NCBI): domain Eukaryota; kingdom Metazoa; phylum Chordata; class Actinopteri; order Osteoglossiformes; family Notopteridae; genus Chitala; species Chitala chitala. The sequence goes on along the minus strand of JABJVR010048923.1, from coordinate 5,910 downwards.
CCTGAAAAACCTTTTTATCTTGCTAGCCTGCTGCAGCCTAAAAAGTTTTACACTACACTGTGTCAGCAGCTGAAATGAAATACAATCAAATGCAGCCCAGATGTCTACATACATATTTATCAGCTGGTCTGAGGAATGTAGCCCTCAAGCATTTAATGTCTTTATGTCAAACTCAAGGTATTAGAGCTGAACAGTAAAAAAAAAAAACAGGAAACTTGGCCTGGGGGTGAATTAATATAATGAACAATCTTTTAAATTTCTAGTTTTATTCACTGGCTTCTTGTAAAGATGTCTGCACAGAGAGGACTTTTATCATAGTCGAACACCTATATTCAATCTGTGGAAAAAACCAAGGTGAAGTAGACAGGGTTTGCAGGCAAATATCACAGCTGTGTCACATAGCTCAACCTCCAAAGGTGTGTGCAAAGGAGAGAGTCTTCATCAGTGCCTTTCTGATACGTCATTCCTCAGAAGACGAGCTCCATCACCCCAACATAACTTGCTAATGGTGTAGTCCAGCAAGGGACTGCTATCTACTGAGAAATGCACAATAACTACAGCACTAGAATATACATATTATGATGCCTTTCTAAAATGCTTGTCTTTTGCTGAAAAAGTGTCAAGCTTCACCTAAAATAAGAGTCTGTGTCTTTGATACAGCTCGCCTGCAAAATACATACCTTCTGGGAGACTGTGGATAGTTCAGGAACGTGTGGCGTCTTATAGGATCTATGCTAAAAACACGGCACCTTGCAAAGTGACAGACAAAAGCCTACCGCTCATCTCTGTTTCGACAAGCTGCTAACAGACAATTTTATCCAGCAGAAAGTCTGAAGAAAAAAAACCATCTAATTTCATCACATACTTCAGTAAAGACATTAACACTGCAGTTTGAGAGTCACGATAAAAGCTGTCTAGGCAGTGCAGCCATCTTCAGAGATCCAAGGGAGCTTAGGCAGACAGGAACAAGAGTGGCTGTGAGCACTTTTAATGGCTGTCTCTGGCCTGGATGAGTGCAAAATGTTGATGACAGGCTGCAACAAGCTGTGATGTGATGCAGTTAGTGAAACACTTCTTCACTCCTTGTTCCTCATCCCATCTGCTTTGAGAATGTGGAGTAGTCTTAGCGTCATGTGGATCTGAGGTTCTTCCTCAGGAGCAGCAGCCCTGTTTAAAAAGGTCTGTGCACAATGGGGTGCAGAATAATATTTTTAGCCAAGGGTGTTCCTCAAGGTTCAGTCTCAGGACAGATGTTTTTCCATCTTTTTCCTAAACAACTCATCTGGAGTTTATTAGTATTGTCCCTACCAGGAAGCTGGCACGTATGTTTATCAGTTTAAGTGTGAAACACAGCAATATGACTCCAGACTTAAACGAGGTTAAAATCAGGTAGCCAAATTTGATTTCAGTTTAGTAGCTTCATGTAAGCAGACAGTTCGAGTCATTTCAGATCAATTTTAGCACAAAGCTGTATCAAACCAAGTCAATTACATCACCAGTTACTGTCTTTTATAAGACCAGTCAAAACATGAGTGATGTTGTCATTGCACTACAAGGCAACAAATCCATGGAGAGAAAAATTGACACATGTCAAATGGTGTGATATCACAGCATCGTTTTACAATTCAAGAGTTCAGACTCCAACACTTTTTTTTTTGTTTTCTTCTTCCTTGAAAATGATTTCTTTGCTCCAGAACAAGCACAGTTCCTACTGTTTCTACAAAGTGGCAACAACGCTGTCCCAGAATTCCCACACAGAAATGAAGCCTACACTTTCACCGGCATCATTGTTAAAGTTCAACTGTATATTTTATAGAATGGCTGAAAATAAATCTTATGATTGTTGCACAAAGCAAAACCCTTTGAGCCTTATTTGAACTAATCCATGTCACATTTCACTCAGCAAATTGAGAGAGGCTGTACTGAATTGGTTTGAAGTTTAGATATTACACATTCTCAACAATCATCCTTATTATTATTCTGTTTTTCAACCCAGAAATGATGCAGGGAGGACTACTGCAATAATAATTAAAATGCATTAAAGATACAGGCTAATGTAGTTAGTCACTGAAACATCCATCCATTCACTTAACCGCCTTATCCGATTCAGGGTTGCAGGAAGCCTGGAGCCCATCCCAGGAGGCACAGGGTGCAGAGCAATGAAACACCCTGGGTGGGGCGCCAACCCACCACAGGGCATACGCAAACACACACTACAGGTAATTTGCAAACACCAATCAACCAATCTTTGGACTGTGGGAGTAAACTGGAGAACCCGGAGAAAACCCACCAAGCACGGGGAGAACATGCAAACTCCATGTACCCAGACCCGAGGCAGGAATCATGTCCCAGGCCCGAAGGTGCAAGGTGACAGTGCTAACCACACACAACCGTGCCACCTTGTGACTGAAATAAAGACCTCGTAATCTGTCGATGTAACACTATCCTGAAAACAGACTTTTTGTGATTGAGTGGTGTTATAAGGAGACCGGTTAAGTTCTACAAAGTTTTCTTATGTTGTTATACACAGACCTGTTTATCATTTTAGAGTTGTTTCATGTTTATTATTGGTTTTGTTAGTGGGGCCAGATCTCAGATCTCATCGTCATGAAAACGAGGTTACACAGAATGTTTTTAATTGTTTTAAGAGAGTATGACACGATTATCCCTGGGTTTATTTATTCGTAATAGTATAAACATTTAATTGTTACTGCTGGACCAGAAAGGCTACAACACATCTAAAATGTACTTGAAAAAAATGTGTGAGCGCAACGATAATGTTCCAAAAAGGTTGAAAGTAATTTCTTGCCCTGTTAATGGTGAACTGAACTTTTAATGGGACCTCAGGCCAGCATTGGGCAGAATTAGAATATCATGAAGCAGTAATATCAGCAAATAGCAGGCAAATTACAGTGAGCATCCCCGTGGTACTCTGGGTCACTCGATTCTGCTGAGAGCTATATCCTGTGTAGCCTTTTTGGAGAAAGATATGTGTTGCATCACGGTTGCTAATAGGAATAGATGCTCAGGAGGTAACATGAGCCGACCAGAAATTCTGCGGTCCTGATGTTGCATATCCAAACCACTTAGTGACAGAAATGGCAGAATAATTTGCTGCGCTTCTGCCAAACACAAGTGACAGTAACTTGGTAACAGAGTGGGAGGAGGGGCTCCGGCAGACAGGCTGGTGGGTAGGCAAGCGATCCCCCCCCCACAGCCCGCACTCAGGGAACGCACACCGGCGACTGTGGGCAGGGAGCCCATGAAAGTTTTACAGGAACGAGTGCATCTTAGCACAATCATGAGTAATAAAAGCCAGCCGCTTGTCCAGCGCATTACTAAGGCAGCTGCAAAGCTGCCAAGCCCCTCTTGTCGCATGCCTGGCTGCAGATCGCAGCCCGTCCATCATCTGACCACGAGAGCAGAAGAGCAACTTAGACCAGACAGCGTTACTGCCAATGTGCATTACCACCCAGAAACCCAGTAACATCCCGCCACACACGCTTCATATTGTACTAATGCATGCCTCAGGGACACCATGCTACATTTACACAAATGCACATCTAGGTAAAAATTGTATGTATTATTTATGGTGCTCTGAAAATAATTTTCCTAAATATGAAAAAACACAGTTTTCATTAAATAGTACAATAAAACATAACATCACTGAAGCATTAGAATTCACAGACTGGGACAGGAGAAGCATTGAGGCGATGATGATGAAGATGGTGTCTTATGTGTGATGAGGGAAGGCTCTTCCTCACCTCCCGCACAGTCCCACACAGAGAGAGTGAGACAATTACAGAGCAGACAGCTGCTAACGGGGGCGATGCTGTTGGAAAGCTGCCTCAAACACGAGTGTCATGGCTGCAAGTCTGCAGAGCGCACTCAGAAAAATGCGCTTCATCATAAGCTTATTCGCAATGGAGTCCAGCAAGACCTGTGCAGTTAGCGTGATTTTCTTAATGCATTATTTTTTTGGTTCTTCTAAGGCACAAAGACTGGCAATTTAGCAAGTACAGAGTGGATGAAAAGAGCATAGGCAGCCCACCCCCCCATGGATTAAACTAAACGTTTCTATTACAGAGCACTTTGGACATTTCATTTCACTACAGGCCTATTCTGAAGCCCCACGTGCAAAGGCACCTGTTTAACAGAGTGTGATGTAATCCTCACCTGCTGGGTTCATGATTTGTGCAACAATCACCATCTTAAGGAGTTTCTCAAACAGACAGAGTTCTCATCATGCATATCAGGACAACGTTTAAAAAATAAATATACTTTCATATATTTAAAATTAACATTCTTGGTTCCTAATTCTAAAATTTAAATGAAAAAATTTAAATTTGTGTAATTCAGACCTAGGGGCATGATAGAACAGAGGGATGGTCAATTGATTCTTTTTGTTAAGGCTCAATAGAGGACATGATTGTCCAGCAGACCCCTTCTGCTATGAAGGCAGGATACAGGAGCAGAATTTTTCAGCAGACACTTTTCATTACAGCTGGATAGAAGACCAGGATGGTCCAACAGACACTTGCTATTAAGGTAGGATAGAGGAGCATGATTTTCCAACAGACTCCTCCCACTAAGGTACGATACAGAGGAGCGGGATGGTCCAACAGACTTTACCCTATCGCTGTTCCCTTCCATTGCTACCACAACCACCCCGGGAGCCCCTAAGCCACCCACAGCTCCTGTACTCCATAATATTCAATAAAACACATGACAAGCCTTACCACCACAAGGTCAAACCCAAACAATGTTTGTCAGAGATGAAAGCACAGACAGGGTCCAAAATCTGAGGAGACAGCAAACGTGTGAAAAGTTTCCATGACCAAGTAGCAGGGTTTGTTTGTTCTAGGCATTATCATCACCTCTGAGCACAGAGTGTGAAAGCAGCAATAGGGCAGCAGTAAAACCATCTCCATTCGATCCCTGCAAAAATACAGACCAGAATGGAAATACGTGCGCTCAACAAGGCTCCTCTGAAACGTAATAACTCTGCGTCGTGCCGATTCGTACCGAGTTCCATCATGGAGAGTCACTCCTTTCAAAGTTTTGTGTTGTATTGTATCATTGTTGTTTTCAGCCTGTATGTTTGCATTTGCACATAAAACACGGGAGATGTAAATGAGAAAACAAAAGACATTGGCTTCAAACTGACATGATGGGGGGAGGGGGGCAGCTATGTACAAAAACGGCAGGGGGTGTCCCATCCATCTGAAGCTGCAGTATTTAAATCCACGGCAAATGGATATCATTTATTTCCTTTAAACCAGAATACTCACGGTCACTTCTGGTGGAATAATTAAAACACGATTCTTCATATTGTACATCTGTAACTAAAATCTCAGCACATATGTTAACAGCGACGCTGTTAAATGAACAAAGTTTTCTAAAGAAGGAAAAAAAAAAAACCTTCACTATTCTTTCATGACAGTCAGACTTCTGAATAGCACATTACAGAATGTGCTAATGGGTTTTTCAGGTGCTCCATGAATGCTGACCAGATAAGGAATTCATAATTTAGTAATGGATAAAAGCCAGTAACAGCCTATATTGATTTTTCATAGGTGGGGAAAAATAGAGGGCATCTTGGGGTCTTGAGTTTTGGCTTAGAACATAATTCAAAGTCCATAATGGATGAACTATTTCTTCCCTCAGTAGTATACCAATGAAAGCAGCATGTGAACACATACAGTATACTAAGCTTTCAACAATAAACTAAACTATGTCTTTGGATGGCGTGCCATTATTTAGATTATAATTATAGCAGCCAACCAAACAGACTGATTAAAATTATAAGATTTTTAAACAGCTGAATATTGTAACCCTGTGGTGGGTTGGCGCCCCGCCCTGGGTGTCCCCTGCCCTGCGCCCTATGTGCTCTGGGATGGGCTCCAGGTT
>JABJVR010048922.1:3568-15886 GCA_025773905.1 Chitala chitala | reverse complement strand
GCTAACACAGCTGTTAGCGCTGAGCTGTTGGCATGCTCACACAGCTGTTAGCACTCAGATGTTAACATGCTAACACAGCTGTTAGCACTGAGCTGTTGGCATGCTCACACAGCTGTTAGCACTCAGATGTTAACATGCTAACACAGCTGTTAGCGCTGAGCTGTTGGCATGCTCACACAGCTGTTAGCACTCAGATGTTAACATGCTAACACACCTGTTGGTGCTTGTGGTAACATTTTTATAGAGATGATAAGCTTGCTTTTTAATTTTCTCAAGTACCTGTTGGTTTGCACTCACCTGTTAACACATGAATGGATCCTGTTATACTCACCTCTCACTGGTGTCCCGCCTCCCTTACCAGCATGCCCTCGCCAGTTTCGTTGTGGGACTGGCCAGTGTGTTCCTCTGCGCAAAGTGTGTGACGGAGTGAAGGATTGCTCTGATGGCCGTGATGAGAGCAAATGCTGTGAGTGCGCACTGGGAGGCGTGTCTCTAAGCTTCGTCATGATCTGAGCACATTCCTCAGTCAGATCCTTCCCAAGAGCACCCGCTTCCTGCTGCCGCGCTCAACCATGTTCTGGTTCTTGTATGTCTGGCAGCGCCCTGCAGGCCCGGTGAAGTGCATTGTGGGAATGGCCAGTGCCGGCCATACAGCAGTCAGTGTGGCTCACAAAGCAGCTGTGGAGAGAGCAGCGAGGAGGCCAGCTGTGGTGCGTCTAAGCCCTAAACTTCACCCTGTCCCTGACCTTTGCCCTTACTGCTCACCTTCACCCTGACCATCACCCTCACGGCTGAGCTTTACCCTGACCTTCACCCTCACTGCTGACCTTCACCTTCACGGCTGACCTTCACCTTGAGACTTTTACTCTCACTGTTGACCTTCACCCTCACTGCTGAGCTTTACCCTGGCCTTGACCCTTACTGCTGACGTTCACTTTTACTCCTGTCCTTCACCTTGTCCCTGACATTCACCCCCATTTGTGTCCTTCACCCTGTCCCTGACCTTCAGTCTTACTTCTGTCCTTTACCTTCACTTCTGCCTTTGACCCTCTCTCCTGCCATTCACCCTCTCTGACTCCATACACTTGTTAAAGCACTTATTAAATCCAATTTTCTCACTCATTGTGCCAGCTTCAAGGAGACTGGTAAGAATGGTAAGAATATTTACTGTTTATATAAAGAGCTTTTATGACTGTACTCTTGTAACTACCCTGTTTGTACCAGAGTTCACTGTGTGTGTGTGTGTGTGTGTGTGTGTGTGTGTGTGTGTGTGTGTTCATGTTCAGTGCTTTATGTTTATGTTAGGTTTAGTATTAAGTGCATAATTTAGTTTACATGCAATTAATTAATTTTCTGCCTGTTTCTATCTGATCTTTTAATATGATAGTTAATGTAAGTACAAGTGTGTGTGCGTGTTTTAGCTGGTATTGAGTGTTTGTTATGCCCTCCAGGTAAATGTTACCACATGTGTCCCAACAAGGTGTGTGTAGGCAAGTCTTCAGTGTGTGATGGTGTATTTGATTGCAAAGACCGCAGTGACGAGGCCAACTGCACCAGAACCTGTGAGTCCTCCTGCTGTTCATCACACCTTATTCACTTCTGTTGCCCACTGATTTTTCTTATCAGTCCTCACTGCACATTAATATCTCTTAGTTATTGCCAATCTAGTGTCCCAGTGACAGATATGATCAGTGGAATGTGTTGATGACTAATTCCGTCACTCATCACTGTTGGCAGATCTTCACCATTGCTACAGGCAGTTCCAAGCGTTACTGACTAAGCTCTGTCTTTATTCCAGTCTACAAAGGGTGCTCTCCTTCCTCCTACAAGTGTGCTAATGGGAAGTGTGTGAGTAAGACCAACCCTGAATGCGATGGCATCAAGGATTGTGTGGATGGCTCTGATGAGATGCGCTGTGGTAATAAGATGTAGCAATTTTTCACACTGATGCACACTGACACAGCAAAAATGCACATTGGCACCATACAGGATAACGATGCTCCAAACTATACCTCTCCACTTAATCAGGGTGACAGTTTTTAGATTTCAGGGTCAGCTCTTGATAGACCATAATAAAATACACAGTCTTTGCCATCTGTTATAGGCTGTGGAACAAGGCCAAAGAAAAAGAGCAAGATAGTGGGAGGGGCCAATGCTCAGATGGGGGCGTGGCCCTGGCAAGTCAGCCTGCAGATGGAGCGATACGGGCATGTGTGCGGAGCCTCGCTGGTTTCCAGCCGCTGGCTCATCTCGGCAGCACACTGCTTCCAGGATTCTGAGACCATCAAGTGAGGATTTGATCATCACTGCTAACACCTTCACTTGCTCCATCTACACGCCTGGTACAAACTTGGTTTTATGGCTTGTGTGTGTGTGTGCATGTGCACAGGTACTCCGACGCGCGGTCTTGGAAAGCCGTCATGGGAATGCGGGGCATGAACATGGCAAGCACAGCAGCAGCCATTCGACCCGTCCGCCGCATTGTGCTCCACACTCAATACGACCAGTTCACGTCAGACTACGACATTGCACTATTGGAGCTCACCACCCCTGTCTTCTTCAGTGAGATGGTTCAGCCCGTGTGTGTGCCTGCTCCTTCCCATTCCTTCACCACTGGGACCAGCTGCTTTGTCACAGGCTGGGGGGTTCTCATGGAGGATGGTGATTCTGCTACCTGACAGATCTTATTCACACACACACACACACACACACTTCAGTTGTTATTGATCTCTTACCCAAAGCCAGTAACTGAAACTGAAAACCAGAACACGTTTTCTTGCAGATGTCACCAACCACTTTTCTTTTGTAGGTTTTGATATGAGGGAAATTTTAAATGGGAACTTATTTCATTATTTTCACACTTTGCCCCAGAAGCACAACATTCACAGCAATACTATAGTTTCTGTTGCATGTCCTTGTTACTAACCAATGTTTAGTAGTGTCGAGGCAACTTGTTGCAAAACGAGCTAACTATACATTGGATGAATTGGATGTGTTTAATCAGCGTAACATCTTTAATTTCAGTGTAATATCTGTCTCAGGTGAACTAGCTAGTTTGTTGCAAGAGGCACCTGTGAAGATCATTAGCCACGGCATCTGCAACAAACTATATGACGACGCAGTTACTCCCAGAATGCTTTGTGCAGGGAACCTGCAGGGTGGAGTGGATGCCTGCCAGGTATGCTTAGTATGTACATGTACATGTCTGTGGCTTTAGCTGTTTAACTCTCTCCCCCTGCATGTGGTTTCTACAGCCTTTCTGGGCCCACATGTGTCATTTGTGTCTTACAGGGAGATTCGGGTGGACCCTTGGTGTGCCTGGAAAAAGGGCGTCGGTGGTTTCTGGCAGGGGTTGTGAGCTGGGGCGAGGGCTGTGCCAGGCAGAACCGTCCGGGTGTCTACACACAGGTCATCAAGTTCTCAGAATGGATCCACCAGCAAACCAAAGGCCAGGTGTGAGGGAATCACACAGGAGCTGGACCTTAGCGCCCCCTGGTGGCTGCTCATTGACCTCTGGGATAGAGAGGACCACAAGGATTAAGTGAATCAAAAGGCTCCCAGGAATCACTGCACATATATGACATAGATAGTCTATACTCATGTCAAACGATACACAGCTGGAACGTGTTTAAGGGTGTGTGAGTTTGCCCTGCTAACTCACAACCTGCCAGAATCCTGGTTTAACCATGTGACCACGTCTCTTTGTCATTCCCTAATGCTGCACAGTCACTTCCTTGTTCCTCCATGCTCAATGTTCAGTCACTACTCAGCGTAGCCGGTTTCTTGGTTTTCCCCTGGGTGAGCAGCATGGGTACCACGTGACCAAGACGCTCAGCGGGGGTGGTCAGAGTTCATGCTGCCATGTTGGAGGCTGTCCTTTGACAAGCAGTGACCCAGAACTCGCTTGCTGGTCTGGCTTTACTTCCAAGTCTGCTTTGATCCTCAGTGGCCATTCTTTCCCCTCTCCACCTGAGACATGGTTTACAACCATGCATTTTCTGCAGTCCCACAATTTTAAACCCCAGTGATCCTAAGATCAAACCTTCGTTATGCTGAGTTTAATGTCCGGGCAGCCAAACCAAAGCAAAGGTCTCTCCAAATGCTGGTATGTGTCGTACTTATAGTTCAGCAATTGACTAAAATATTACCTTCCATCACAAATTTGAAGCCTGGTATTGTGACTTTTGATTGGGTTTTATAATATTTACAATTTAATTCTAGGTACATGAAATACAACAGATTGCCTCACATTTCAGAATGGCATATTTAAAGCTTAACTTAATGCTAAGAATTCTGTTGTAATAATGACAATTTAGTACACCGAAATTGTTAAAAGGACAATGGCATAGAGGAGAGTGGCTGACAGGTGAATGCCGCACCCCTTCCTGTGGCTCTACTGTGACTAGTCTGATCTGCCTTTTTTACATTTACTTAACATGAGCTTAAAACTGGTATTTTTAATTGTAATGGATTTAATGTAATTGTTATCTTGTAATACAGTGTATACCGTTGGCAGTAAGAGGATATTAAACAGACTGTTCACAAAGGTGCTGAATGATTTTTCTGTCTTTAAGCCTGTCTCTAATTTGCTTAATTGGGGAAAAGTCGTGTGCTTTTTAAAGCAAATTAGTTAAAGGTGTTTGTGATCCTTTAAATTAGTTGGAAAAACGTAATGAAACATTAGGTGACGATGTTTGCGGTTCAGTTGAAGACATCCTCATTTGCCGGATTTTTACAGCACAGAGACCGAGTTAGAGAGGTGTATCAGCACCATGTCTGTCCTGGCACGTTCAGCAGAGCTTGTCTGTAAACATTTTGTAACTTTCAGAGATGGTTTGTAGCACTTTAGACATCTATACTGAAACATTCTACAATGTGCGTAACCAGAGGTTAATGTTTTAAATTTATTTAAAATTCTAGAAGGCTTCAAAGAAAAAAACTGATTAGATTATAAGCATACCAAAAATGTCACGTGTACGCTGTTCTCGGCCTAAGCAGCAGGGGGCAGTAAAGGTTGAAATGGTACAGTTCACGTGGATGCTCATAGCATCGTCGACAATGGCAGTTTTAAACAACCAGCACTTGATCATTACAAATAATAAATTTCACTTTATTACCAATTATAATTTAATTGCCAAATCACTAAAAATAAAGACCTGACATCATCTGTCAGTTACAGTCTCTGGATGAGACTAGCTGTAATTTTTATAATTAATTTATTATAATCAGCATTGGCTCATTCAGAGACTATTCGGTAATTTGTGATGATAATACAAGTATAAATTATTTTCTATTTTCACAGAGTATGCAGCTCTGACAGTGAACTGATAGCATTGTCATATTTCTGGAAATTGCATTAGATGAACAATGTATATAATGACAAATTTTTGTTCCTTCATATTTTGAATGGGGTTACTCAAGGTTTCCTCCCATAGTCCAAAGATACATCTGTATTCATGACTCATATATTTTGTTTTGTGTGTGTGTGTGTGTGTGTGTGTGTGTGTGTGTGTGTGTGTGTGTGTGTGTGTGAGACCTATACTGCTTACAACAGGCTCCAGACCTCTGCAACCATGACAACTGAAAGCAGTTTGAATGTTGGAACAACCGAGTTTTCAGGGCCGGTCTAGTGCACTCAAACATGTAACCACTGTGAAAAGTGTTAACTATAGCATTTCTCAAAATTATTTTTAATACTTTTTTACACTAATTTTATTTTGTTCCATCATATTACACACAAAAGTGAATATCTGAAATGTTACTAAATTGGCTTTTGATAATGTCTGACTGGCAGCACATCTGAATTAACTCACAATTGAGTGGACTTTCGGATAATGCAAAAACGTAAAATATCGTATTTGATCACAACTTACTGGTTTCCATTAAGTTTTATTATTTTAAAATTCTGTTTAATGTTCTCCTTGTGCTTGGTGGGTTTCTCCGGGTGCTCCGGTTTCCTCCTGCAGTCCAAAGAGATGCAGGTTAGGTTGATTGGTGTGTCCAAATTGCCCGTTGTGTGTGTGTACGCGCGCCCTGTGGTGGGTTGTGTCCCCTGCCCTGCGCCCTATGTGCTCTGGGATGGGCTCCTGGCTTCCCCGCGACCCTCACCAGGAATAAGCGGTTACGATAATGGATGGATAAAAATAATTAATATCGGTAATATCAGTGGAATCACACTTTTGTAGTCTGCTTGAACTCTCTCGTATCATACTAACCGAGCTCTGTCACGGACTCACGCTTACTTTTCCATGCACTGGTGATCCACTCAGCGTGGATTGTAATATACTTTGCTTTCATTTCACAATGCTGGACCCCCGAATGAACGGGGAAAATGTGCAGGAAGTCTCAGTGGCCAAAAGTTCTCAGGAAGGGGAGTTACTGCCACCCTTTCGCTCCCACCACTCTTGGGATAATGATAATTGATATTTATTATTATTATTATTATTATTTATTGCAAGCGAAATTTCGACAAACATTGCATGACGGCTCTTCGCACCCTGTTAATAGTTAATCCATAATTCACAGGCGAATAGTCTGCTTTCTTTAGTTCCATTTTTAAATTAAAATACTTTCTACATCTTTAGCAGTTGTTGTGCCTGGAAAAAAATTCTTGAAAGTATTGCTTTGCTCTTTTTATTTTATTCCTGTATATATGTGGAAATGTATGGCTGACTTTCTGAAAAGAAACTTTTGTGAAGTGTTAAAATTTAAAGAAAATCAAAATGCGTTTTTAAAAAGCGTTAATAAGGTTATCTCTCCATATGGTATTGGACAATTCTTAGTCAGCTGGAGAACGCATGAATGGGACTGGGCCGATGTTATCCCAGCAGCGAGCAGTGGGTGTGTCCCTACAGACGTCACGGAAGTGGAGCTTGGAAGTGGGAGATGTATAAATATTGGCCCTCAGCAATAGTGGGAAAAACTTAAACTGGAGTAGACGTGCAGTTTAGGCGTTCGCGCTATTTACTCTTTCTCCCTTCATATATGCGTTGTATAAATCGCGTGCATCTCTGAAGATGAAAGACTTTTGATCCGAGAACCGGAGAAATCAGAGCAAGTGCAGTAGAGGAACGTTAATTTTACCATACTGTAACCAGAGGATCTTATCATTTATTTAATCATGATTTTTCTAGTGATTTTTTTTCTATGCGGATTACCGGGCAGTGCACTAATGAAGGGTGAGTCGGGATCCTTTAGACTGGCTTAAAGTATATTTTGTGTTTACAAATTGGCAACGTATCTACTGTGATTTTAACGCAGAGTACAGCTTTTCTTTAGTTTGTTGTATTTGCTGAATGCTAAAAAGTTAGACGAACAACAATAATTATGCAAATAAACTTGGAGGCCTGTCTTTGAACTGTAACATTGTAATATTTTTTTTTCCCGATGCTGTGTATAACTTGGCACATAGAAAGCATGAATGTAACGCGGTAATTAAACGCGTAGAGGGAGCCAGCAGTTCTCCAGCGGTTTAGATCACCGCTGGAGAATAGGCTACGGTTAAGAGGAGGGCCTTGACCTGACATCCGTCTCTTTCTTGGCTCTGAATGAATCAGTGAGGGCGTTATTTCCTCACGCTGATGAATTTGTTATAATAATATAAATGACTCGGGGTCATGACCACTTCAAGGAAACTTTCTAGTGGACAGGAACTAGCGCTAATCAGCGTATATTACTAAAACAGACGCTCTCTGTGCGGTAGGCTCTGGACAGGACTTTGGTACCTCCGCAGGTCTTTGGGTCAATGCATGGCCCTTAACGTTAACTTCGACGTGCGCTGGGAAAATATGTAAATGTACATTTTGTTAAAAGTTGTAGAAAATTCATGACCGTTTTTATTATTATTACTTTTTATATAAATTTCACATTACAGTTTTGTTAATTATGATACTGATATAAAAAAAAAACAATTTTTATCACAAAAACTCATTAACACGAATTAACACTGACAACAAAAATGACAAAAGTTTTGTGTTCGTTTTTACATTGCGTTAGCTGGTATTGTTTTAACATAACTTTCCCGTCTTCTAAAATGTGTTTCTTTTTCATTTTATATTTACCTTGCAGGTTTCGTTAGATAAGGTGGAAGTCGGCTGTAACGAATTGAAGGAAATGAATTAAATTGATACATATAATTATTTTCTAAAATAACACGACAGAGTGAGACACGCTGTAAATAAACAACAGTAAATAGAAATACAAATTAGCATTTCATGATGTTGTCTGTAGATTTAAAACACCGAAACCGATGGTCTCTCCTTTACGTTGTTTTGTTTAACACGTTTTACTTTCCACTCTGGTATCAGAATAAAAATAAATAAACATTTGTTAAAAACTATTCGCTTTGGATCCCACGAGTTGTGGATTGTTTTCATAATGCAACATCGCAAAGTGGTTTGTCTTCGTAGTTAAATGAGGAAATTTTATTTCAGGTTACTGAGGAATTTCATAGTTTAGAGGGTATAATTTATTTTGGCTTTTTGCAGTTTTGACAGGATAGTCAATATTTGGCTTTACACGCCTTTTACTTTCACTTTCAGGACTTATTTACTGATTTGTCAGTTTTTTTTTTTTGGACGTTATCTTGAGAATAGTTAAAGAGTTGATATGTTTGCGAATAGATGCCATACAAAAACACCACGCTTTTCTCATTAGTCAGTCATTAACCATGCAATCACTGAATCAACAAAAAATAGATACATATTTTATTTGGTGTTGGTATTTTAAAAAATGCTTTGTCGCAAATAAGCACGTGATAATAGCAAGTAAGTGTCCTGTTAGAGGCTGATGTGAATGTTTTGGTACTATTTAAATTACACGCGAGTTTTCTGACCACGCTAACGTTACGGTTTATTCTGCGTTCTGGTACTGAGCCCATTGCAACGATATCGTCTTTTGTTTTCGTATACATTCTTTATCAATACACACTTTAACAAGTCTTCAAACAATTCAGGTCCTATGTTACTATCCTAGTTTGAAAACATGACTTTACCATATGTTAAAGTATTTTAAAATGTTTAATTACGTGACAAATACAACAAATGCACACGAGTAATTAACTGTAAAGGCAGTCCAATTAGTTGTTACAGGTAAGTCATATTAAAAGAAGAGCTAACAGTCAAATACCAATATTAACCCAGAGGACAGAGACGGATAGTAACGCATATGTAGTAGTTATATGTGTAAGTTTTAAAATATTTTCATAATATAGAAGACCTAACTTGGTTAGTAGCAACATCTTCAAATAAAATGGCTGAACTAGTTTTCTTACATCAGTGGTATTTGCCCACTTTTAACATTTCATTATATCTGTTATGGTTCTTGTAACAACTGAAACTAAAATTCTTTTACCAGCTGAAGCAGCAAATTTCACTAAAATTTTATCATCCTGTAGTGTATTTTGCAACAAGAAAATTTTAAATAAAGTTGTAACTCATTAAGAAGAATGCTTTTTAAATTAAAGATTAAAAAGTGAAAGTTTATGGGTGTCCTTGTGTAAATACTGTAATATTGAACGTTTGTTCAAACTCCTGTAGGCAGTAAAGTCAAATTCGCATGACCTCTGCTGACAGTAATGACTTGTAGCATTTTAATTTCAGTCTCCCCAGACGTGCTACTAAATAAAATAAATAAATAAATAAACAACTGAGCGGTGGCTGATGGTGAAATGTTTAGGAACACAAACAGCAGGTTCAGTCAGTTCACCGAGTTCAATTTCCTTTTGAAGTACTGAACATCGTCTGCTAATGAAAATGAAGAGTACCAAGAGGAAGTTAATATGATATTTCATAAGAAAGAACTGCAAGGTTTGAAATTCCAGACAACCAAACACATGGCACTAAAATTTAGCTGAAATGTCCCTGGTTAGGGCAGGTGCTCCAGAAGCACTCCAGTGTTTGCGTTTTGGGAGCAGTACTGTTTTGAGAACATCAACTACAGCACTGTTGTCTCATCTCCTAATGTAACCATTAGCAAAATGTTTATTACTATGTAAAATGATTTAACTGGAAGAGTCGCATATTACAATGACCTCTTTGTTTTACCTCAGGAAACACTTAAAGACAGTCAGATGCCAGATTTTATATGGCAGCGGCGGGGGGTTGTGTATGAACCTGGACGTATAAGGTTGCAGGATGTATGATGCTAGCATGTAGGAGTGATGTTATCAAGGTGGTTATGCTAACAGGACTACTAACATAGCAATGCTGCTATTGGCTGTTTGCTCAGGCCTCATCTTCTTTCTGTCTCTCAAGGCCAGAATTCCAAGGGCAGGTTTAGCACCCCATTACTGGATGTCCAGGACAGGCAACTGGTGAAAGAGGCCAACCAGACTGTGCAGCTGCACTGCAAGTGAGTGATTTGGAGGAAGAGGGGAGGCACAGGTGAAAAACGTGACGATCAGCGGGGGGACATTGCTAACCAACAGCTGCTACTGTGCACACCAGGGGCCAGTCAGAGGTGTCCTGGGCACTGCCGCATTCTGTGATCCGTGACCAGCGCAGTGTGATTGTGAAGGAGCGGCGGTGTGGGAAAGAGCGGAAGCTTCACTGCAGCACCCTGACTCTGAGGCCCGCGCTGCCCCAGCACACGGGCTCGTACCGCTGCAGATACAGCCGTAGTCTCAGCGAGCAGACTGCGGTCTACGTTTACATCACAGGTAAGAGCCTGCCTCTGCACAGGGGGACAACTGTGCTCAGGGGGACAACTGTGCTCAGACACACAGCAGGGATGGAATTCAGTAACCAGGCAAAGAGCACATTTGCTACACTGATGCCCGTCACTAAAGCTGCAAAGGAAGTTAAATTTTTTTTACAACACAACAATCCATTGTTAGCTAGGTCTTTTTTTTGCTGGCTGCTATAATCAGCATATCTGTGCTGTTCACTATGTTTAGCACGTTTTAGCTGACTGCTACCTGGGACCTACATGCTCTCACAGTGAAACCCCCCCGTTGACCCTGGCAGGTCCCATTCAAGCAATCTTATCTGCCCCCTCAGGCCTGTGTGCCACATCCTGCCCTTGAGCGAGGGAAGGGGGGGTGTTCTGGGACAGGGCCTACAAGACACAAGCACAGGATTGAATTAGGCGATTTCCGTGGGGCATAGATAGCAGAAGGGGGTAGCCAAGAGATTTTTTTTCGGGCATAGACTGAGGAATGGTGTAGTTTGGAGATAGTTGTGAGCCATAGGCAGTTTCATGCTCCGTTTTCAACTCATTAGTCATCTCAGAGATGAAGTTCATAACACTGAAGATCTGGTTGCTAGGTGCAGGAGTAGTTATTGGGTAGGATGGGACCCTTGGGAACAATGTGTCCACCCTAATGGCCACCTTCACGGTCAGGCTATGTGTCCCTTCTCATAGAATCAAAGCACAAAAGGAAGCCGCACACAGCGGTCCTTAGGGTACTTTTGTTAAGGGTTCAGAGATTTGTGTTTTTTTTTTTTTTAAGAACAGCAGCACAGCAAACAATAGTGGAACAACACCCAGAGTTGTAAAAGGCTCGGGAATACTGTACTAACTATAAAACGACAGTGAAGTAGGGGAACAATAGAGAGAAAGCACATTCAGTCTAAAACTAATCTATGAATAAACAAGCTCTTTATTCAAGTTTGTGTGTGTGTGAGTGTGTGCGTGTGTGTGTAAGCATGCGGGCATTGATGTAGGCTTCCTGACCTTTCTCTCGGTGCATATTGCAGCTTCTGTGTGTCTCTGTGTTGCTGACTCCAGCCTGTGTGTCTCCGTTTTGCTGACTCCAGTCTGTGTGTCTCTGTGTTGCTGACTCCAGTCCGTGTGTGTCTGTGTTGCTGACTCCAGTCCATGTGTCTCTGTGTTGCTGACTCCAGTCCGTGTGTCCCTGTGCTGCTGACTCCAGTCCATGTGTCTCTGTGTTGCTGACTCCAGTCCGTGTGTCTCTGTGTTGCTGACTCCAGTCTGTGTGTCTCTGTGTTGCTGACTCCAGTCCGTGTGTCTCTGTGTTGCTGACTCCAGTCCGTGTGTCTCTGTGTTGCTGACTCCAGTCTGTGCGTTCCAGGCAGGCAGCAGCCGTTTGTGGAAGAGCAGAAAGAGGTTCCTGACGTGGTTTACCTAAAGGAAGGCCACTCCCTGGTTTTCCCCTGCAGGGTCACTGCACCTAACATCTCAGTTGCTTTAGTGAAGGTGAGAACGTGACCTCTAAGTCGAACATATTTTTGGTGCTTTATATCTGTAATACCATTGGTTGCCACAACCAGCAGTACAGCCTTGAGGGTTATGGTTGTGTGCCTGGTGCTGTCCTTTATATGGTGAATATATGAGGGTTATGGTTGTGTGCCTGGTGCT